>RJWJ010001506.1:0-129362 GCA_004363605.1 Indri indri | reverse complement strand
TTTGTCTCCAAAAAAAAAAAATTAACTCACTTTTTTTTTTGAGACTCTGTCTCAAAAAAAAAAAAAAGAAGAAGTGAGTCACTTTTTTTTCTTTTTTTTTGGAGACAGAGTCTCGCTTTGTTGCCCGGGCTACAGTGACATGGCGTCAGCCTAGCTCACAGCAACCTCAAACTCCTGGGCTCAAGCGAACCTTCTGCCTCAGCCTCCCGCGTAGCTGGGACTACAGGCATGCACCACCGTGCCCAACTAATTTTTTCTATATATTTTTTAGTTGTCCGGCTAATTTCTTTCTATTTTTAGTAGAGACGGGGGTCTCGCTCTTGCTCAGGCTGGTTTCGAACTCCTGAGCTCAAACGATCCACCCGCCTCGGACTCCCAGAGTGCTAGGATTACAGGCGTGAGCCACCACACCCGGCCATAACTCACTTCTTAATTCACTCTGATCATCACATGTTGTGGGTCTGTGATCTTTGATAACATGTGTTGAAAGCTATGCTTTCTGGGCTTCTATGCCTTACAAATTTTAGGCACTACTTTCTAGGCCTGTCTGTAATTCTTTCTCATTTTAAAACATACAAATATAGAACTGTACAGCACACCTGTATCAGACAGATCCAGGTTCAAACCCCAAATCACTACTTACTAATTCTGTGATTGTTGGCAAGTTACTGACCCACTCTTAGACTCAGGTTTCCTCCCCTGAAGAACAGTCACCCTAAAACTCTCTCACAGTTGTTGACAATTTTTCTCCGGTTTGTCTGTCCCTCTGTTTAGCTCCATCTGTGAAACTGGAAAAGAATTTCGAAACTTTTATTTCCAATCATAGCCAAGATTTCCGATGTCCTTTTTATTCTAAGTCTAATTACTCTTAGATCAGAGATTATTAATAAGAGGCCTATATAACTTCTATACAATCTTCTAGTCCCCAGCAGGTAACCTATAGAAGTAGTCAGTCTCAAAATCTACAAACATGCTTTTAAATCTCTTAACTGTACGTTAATCTGTTCATTGAGCAAACCAAGAGAAGTATACAAAACATTACCCCAACTGACTCTTGCCAAACTTACCAGAGGGAACACAGAACACAATCACTACTCTTTGCTATTGGCCAACAGTAACTGTCACTAGAGACCCAACACAACTATCTACAAAGCCAAAACATAGAAAAACAACTGGTCCAAAACATTTTGTTTTAGCCACAGATGATTTGACTATGAATAAAGCTGTTACCTCCTTATAATATTAGGAATACTAATGTCCAGAATAGGACGTGGTTAGTGAACGGGCAGGTAGAGTCCATAGTGACAGTTTAACTCATTAAGTGGACAACTGCCCTGTTCCCTTGTTAAACATGACACTGGGTTCTAAAGTCAGAGCTTTGCTAACATTTATTCATGTTAGTCCCTGTTTTAGGCCCTTTGTGCAGATACCACTCTGAGTCAGGTGTCTTCACGAAGGCCCATTTTGCCCTTCCTCCTGCTCCCTTACCCAAATGCTTCAGGAGAAGTATTAAACCAGGCCTTGACTCCCAACCAATCAAAGGTGTCTCTTTAACTGTAAATAGTATCCTGTCTCACGAATGCTCCATTTGGTCTGCTTCACATATAACAAGGGTGTGAGAGGCTATAGTGTAGCATTAGACAGGTTTTACTTGGTTTCTTGCCATCAGAGGTAAACAGTGTTGCGTTGTTCAAAGCGGTCATGGTTCTCATTTCCTCATGAAAACAATCTCTACAGCCATTTACACCGTAGGTCTGAGGAGGTCAGTCAGAGCTGGAAATGCAATAGGGAAGGCAGACATTTCTTTTTTTAAGTAAAGAAACATCTGCCCAAAAAGCTTAAGTAACAAGCCTCCATCATCATGTGACTGTGGCTTGGCTTTTGATCTCTTTGCTTCTCAAATGACAGGCTCCAGAAACAAATGACACATAACCACTAATGAAAAGGCATTCTAAAAATTAATAAAACGGAAAAAACTAGAATATATGCATTGTTTTTTAAGACATACACACAAAAAGGAAATGGTGTTTTTGGCAGATGTGGACCACTGTCCTCCTACACACACCTGTTACCCTCTCCAAGGTGCGTGCCTACATGTCGGCCTTTTCTGTTCCCTCCTCTCCTGCTTCTCACACATGGCCTGCATCCCAGCACCTAACCTCCAGTTTCCTCCCTCTCCCATTCTTTCTACCACCTCTCTCCAACTCGCCTCTGATTTTCTAACTTCTCAGGTACACCTAATGTGACTTCTTACCAGGAGCATTAATAATGGCTTTACCATTAGGTGCCCAAGTCCCAACTGTTTTAGGGGCAATTGAGTTTGAGGAAGTGAGGATGATAAGGATCACCACCACAGGTCAGAAAAGGTGTGAGACAGCAGTGGTAAAAACTTGTTTAGAGTCATACAGGGCTGAGATTAACAATGACTGACAGAAGCAGGGCTTAATTATTTTACTTTCCAGGACCTCCTGAAATGCATGGTGGTTTTTCTGTTTGCCCCTTAGTTCACCATTTAATAGCGTATGTTGTCAAGACGAGAGATTTTAGTGATAGCTCTGAGCTCTGAACAATTAAGGAAGAATTCTATCTTCACACAGAGTTTTCTTGAGGAAGGCTTGATTTACTCGTTATTCAGTCTGCAAGATTTTGCTAATTCTGCTAAAAGGATCATATATCAGTTTCTTCTCATGTACAATTCACCATGCAGGGTTTGTTTGTTTTTTTAATGATTTTTAGTGTTCCTGAGATTTAAAAATTAAAGCATCCCTATATACCTAAAAACAATTTCTAAGTCCCTTAAGACTTTGAATATGACTACATAAAAAAGATTAAAATCTATGGTATAATGTTATTTCTATTTGTCATTCACTCAATGAATATTACTGAGCAAACCACAATGTGCAAGCCAGTACACTAGGCTCCAGGGGAGACAAAAGGGTAGTCATAGAGCCTGCTTTCAAGGAGAAGCATTTATACAAGCATGTGTATAAATAACTGCAGCAGAAGGTAGAAAGCATAAAGTACCAGAAAAAGGATGTAGATACAGTACTCTGGGAGTTCAGAGGAGCAAGAGATCAATTTCAATTGAGGAACTCATGGAAAAGATAGTGATGGTGGGCAGTTCAGACAAGAGGCTATTTCACCACAGCAGCATTTCAATTTCTGTGAACTTCTCTGGGAAGCAAAATCGCCTATGGAATTTACAGGTACTATGTCTGTTCTTAGTACTGCTGTCTATAATACATCTTCAGTCACGTCTTCATTCACTGAAATGAAATTAAAAGAAAAAATATAAGGATTTAACTCTTAAATTACAATGAAATTAGTAAAGGGACTGAAATACAAGCATAATTCACTCAGCTAAGCCTCATGCCCTTTGTATCAGATAGCGATAATCCCATAGCAACTAGAAAACACACTTATCTTATTAACGAGACTAGAATTATTTTAATTAAGTATCTCCACATGCACCAACTGTTAGAAATCAGACTGTTTTGAAACAGTTGTTAATGACTTAACACGGCAAACGTGTTCCTGAATTTCAGGCTGAAATCTATGTTCGAGACAGATGGGGAAGAGCCTGGCCCTGCTGTGTAGCAGAGGAATAGCCTTGTGGGCCTAGAGATGCATTTTCTACTGGGAAACAGCAAAACAATCCTAGAGACACTCAGAAAGACAATCATAAACTTTGATAACATCTGCTACATTAAAAGTCCAAAGCCTGGCACTCATAAAAATCTAAGAATGGGAAGAAATGCTTTATCTCAGAGACAACTCTCTAAATTTCAAAGTCTCATAACACCTAATGAGAACGTCAGAAGTCCATGGTCTCGCCCTAATCTTCTGGTTAACCTCTCCTTAAACAAGAATCAGGACTCGTATGGAATTCCATTCTATGCTTCCCTTCCTATTGGAAATTAGATTGCTTTTAGCTTATTATTAATTCGTGGAAATGCTTTAAACCTTTGAAAAAGCTGTTAACAAACTTACAGAAATATTTACCAGGCCAATTTTAGCCCTCTGAGGAGGTACATGCCCTAGAAATTCTAACCTGTATTAAAGAGGTATGTGGCCTGCCTGAAGCAAGATGGAGATGTATTGAAAAGCAACAATTATAAAAAATATATATATTTTATATTTTAGCAACTGGATAAATACTACATTTTTTTGGTACTTCTTAGAAGGTAAATCTCCACCTGTTTATGGAGAATAAATACATCAAAAAATGGCACATTAGTGGACATTCATTTATTCTAACTTGTTTTCTGGCCTAATTAGAAAGAAAAGAAATAGAGTTCTCTTCCATCCTGTCTAGTCTTTTCTTAGAACTTAGACAAAGATAGTTCTGGAGAAAGTAGGAGGGAAGAAAGCAAACACAAGCACAGCAATGCTAACTTCCAGAACTTACGGTGTTCTGTGCCTGGTACTTCTCTAAAGCTATGCTGAACAAAAGCCTTTCCCAGCATGCGCAGGCTCCCTGGGCTGGGAACATGGAAGAATTGTTCCATGTGGAGACAGACAGACACACACACACACACACACACACACACACACACACACACACACAGTGATTTATAAAAGGTTTGGGTGTTTAGACAAGACAGATTGTCTTTTAATTCTCTATAAGGCTGAGGGTCAAGGTAGGTGTGGCTTAGTAATCCACTTAATTGCTTCACTGATTAAATTTTTCAGAGCTCTAATCTTATTTTACAGGGAAAAAAAAATTACGATTGTTACAAGTTACAATGACATCTTTAAGCATTTTTGCAGTATTATGTGCTTTGTAACTTGCACATATTATGAATACAAGGATTAAATCACCCTGCTGACAAATTCTTATTTCCTCTATTTTTCTAGTTCTCACATGGCCAACCACTTCTATTGGTGCTTAATGATCAAAGGGTCAGTCTATTGGATCTGGCATAACACCAAGTACACAACGCAAGGAACTGAATTGAATGTCACATAGTCAACATCTTTTCTAAGGCCACAAGGTATCAACACTTAGGATTAAAAGTAAAGGTAGGCCGGGCACAGTGGCTCATGCCTGTAATCCTAGCACTCTGGGAGGCCAAGGTGGGCGGATCGTCCTGAGCTCAGGAGTTCGAGCCCAGCCTGAGCAAGAGCGAGACCCCGTCTCTACCAAAAATAGAAAGAAATTAATTGGACAGCTAAAAATATATATAGAAAAAAAAAATTAGCCGGGCATGGTGGTGCATGCCTGTAGTCCCAGCTACTCGGGAGGCTGAGGCAGTAGGATTGCTCGAGCCCAGGAGTTTGAGGTTGCTGTGAGCTAGGCTGACGCCATGGCACTCGCCCCAGGGAAGAGAGTGAGACTCTGTCTCAAAAAAAAAAAAAAAGGTAAAGGTATTGTTGGTTCTGTTCAAAAAAAGTACTCCAGAAAAGATGTTTATAAATTCTTACTAACTTCTTTTATATTTCAGTAATTTCTCTTTTATTTTGGTTACATTATGGGAAGAATTACTGTAAATTCAGCAATAGTTTCTGTTTCCTCCTGTTTTGTAAACACATTTTCATAGAGTAGATTTAGTTAATAAAATATTAATAAGCAAATTTCCTAAAAGTTGCAAAGGACTGAAAAAATAATAAATAAATGAAGTTTCTAAAACATCACAATTTTATGTAGCAAATACATAGCTTTCCAGTCCCATTTCTCAAAGAATTGTTTTATTAATAGTTCCTCAGGAAGAACAAGGAAATTGAACCAAGTGTCTCCTAAAGTCTGTTCCACCTAGAAGACTCCATGATTCTCAAAGTAATGTTTCACTTCATTATACACACAATCAGCAAATACTTTGAGAAAAACGTCCCAACTTTATTTTAAAAACTCAATCTTAAGCCAGTGCTTTTCTACATCTGCCCTGCAATGGCCACAGGCCACCAACATGTGTTGGAAAGTAATCTGCAGTTAAAATGAGTTCTTCAAGTGAATCCTTAGGCACCTCAAACTCTGAAAGAGAAAGTGAACAAAGAGAGCTGCTTTTCATGTAGGACAGAGAGTATATTTACTAAAAGTCACTTAAGAACCAGGCAACAGTATTCCTTGTATAGAATTTCTTCAGATCATATTTCATTACTCATTAAACTTAGAGCTGAATCCTTTCCGAGCTACTGTAGCGTGGAGGAATCAGTTCCAAGCTTCCGGCTGCAATTTATGACTCCTATCCTTGCTTCCTTATCCTCCTTGCAATGTTATACAATATCCGCCTTCAAAATGTGGGAGTTTTACTTCACCCTTGTTCTGTTGTGAAAAACTGATGATGATCATGAGAAGAAAAATAACTGTTAAATAAAATAGTTCTAAAATTAAGACTACAAAAAGTCAATCTCATAATCATATCTATTGTTTACCGACTCATATTATTAAAGAGCTTAGAGAAGGGCATCTTTCAGAATCAAAGAATTTCAATGTACCAGTCATCTAATTCAACCTCCTATCTGATGTCTAAATCCTATCAACAGCAGCCCTACCACACATGGCTGAGCACTTCTGCTTCCAGAGGCAAAGCATCGTATCTTGAGACTAATCTCTTTGGAAGTTCTCCCTTAAATAAAACAAACAAGCCAAAACATGTTCCTGTCATTTACCACCTGCTCCTTATACCACTTAATATATATATATATATATTAGTGTATATAAAATATACACTAACATATATAATTCATATGCCATAAAATTTACCTTTGTGCTGCCTTTTAAGACAATGCAGAACAAGGCTAATTCCTCTTCCATATGATAATACTGCAAATACTTGAGGAAGTTATTATATGTCTCTTCCTCCTACTAAACATAGCCATTTCCTTCTTTCATTCCTCATTTGAAATAATTTAAAAACCACCCCTCTCATCTACTCTGCTGGCCTTGGTGGCTATCCTGAACATATTCTGGTTTATCTATTTCATCTTAAAATTAGTTAGGCTTTTTCACAATCATGCAAAACAATGAATAAAAATAAGCTATGGAACTCTAGTAAACATTTCATTGTGAGGAGGAACATAGATTGTATTAGTGTAAGAGAGAAAAGGAAATTATGAATCCTAAGCAGAGACCTTGGTAATCAACAGATGTCTGAGATTCAGAGATTCAGAAAGAATGAGGTCATTCAAAAAGAGGGAGTAACCAAGTAGGTTGAGAGGAGCCCAAGAGAGACCAAAGCTGTATGAGGATAACATAACTGGTATTTAGTGAGATACAATCAGAAAGGTATTGAAATGAAGAATTTAGGATATATTTGTGAAGATAAAAAGATAAAATGCCTAGAAATGGAGGAAAATAGTAATTTAGTGAACTAGCAAAAAGTAAATATATAGGGTAAAATTCTTTATTCGTCAACCTTTTCAAAAGAAAATAATTCCATCTTTAATAATATAAACTTCAGTATACAAGTTTGTTCATTAATAATTCTCACCTCAGATGAAATTAAAATAAAACGAAACACAGAGATAACCTGAACAACTATTTCTATGGTAATTTGGGTATGCTACGGATAAGTCTTAATTTCTACTCCTTTCTTTTCAGGTTTGCTTTAAAAAAGAGAGATGGATTAAATTCTCTTGCTTTACAAGCAAATTTTTTACATTCTAATAAAAGTCTATTCAGTAGGCATTAGTTTAAAAAAATTCAGCAATACTCCAGATCAAATTCTTCTAACAGATTTTAGATTAAAGTATTACATTTTTACAATGGTTTGTTGCCCTCAAAAATTTCTCTCAAGTCCAGCTGCAGAGTCAATGACAGTAACACTTGCAGATTCCAGCTATCTGGAGCCAGGAAAAGCAACTGCAGAGCTGTTCAACTTAATCTAAAGGGAAGGCATTCCCACTCACAGAATAGCCATGTTTATCATATCTAGTGATCTAAAAGCAAACTTCTTCCAAGTGTCTATTCCCAAAACATAGTCTTGGAAAAGAATTTTGATTCAAAGATCATTATTATCCATCCTCAGAAACTCAAAAAGAGGTTCTGCACAGAACAGTATCCCTCCTGAAAGAATTCATTAGAAAGCAATGTTTGTAAGATAGCACCATGTTCTTTGACAACTAAATGAGGACTATAACCTTTCCAAAAAGGCACAGGATTAAATGATGCCTGCAGTAAAGTACTGGTTTCACAGCAACAGTTATGTCGGATTAATATTAATAGCCTTCACTATTGATGATATCCATGGTTACAAAGACAGTGAAAATAGTCCCTTAAAAAGAATAACTCCAATCACTATATCCTTAGCAGTATATAAGCAGAAACAAATGTACTATCTGAATCATTTAAGTTTTTCTTACAAGGGATATGGCAAACAACCAAAATCAAAATTCTTTGTTGCCAATCTGAGATCTGGCTAACAGAATCATAACATACAGGTTCAAGGACCCTGACCTCCAAAAGCTCTAGACTCTGTTGGAGTTTCCTAAAATAAAGACCTTACATCAATGTTATTTCAAAATAATCAAATATGTTAAAGCATTATAACTTCAAAGCAGGAAGAATAGTATAGTCACAGAAAAGTAATGAGTAGAGAATAGTAAGGCAAGTTCTACAAGCATTTTGACAAGTCATTCACCATTATCCCCTGTTCTAGTTGGTGAGGGGAATTGGGACTACTTAAGTTCCTCAAATATATGCCTTGATAAAGGACCCAAAATGCCTTCAGATATCTCAAGATCTGTTCTATGGAAGATGAATAAAGGCTATGCCAGATGGTCAGAATTAACATCTTAGTCCACCCTTTGTTACCTTTTTTTTTTTTTTTTTTGGTCTGAGACAGGGTCTTACTCTGTTGCCCAGGCTAGAGTGCAGTAGCCTCATCACAGTGCACTGCAATCGCAAACTCCTAGGCTTAAGCAATCCTACTACCTCAGCCTCCCAGGTAGCTGGGACTATCAGCCTGGCCATCACCATGCTGGGCCCTTTGTTACCACTTGATTAGAACTATTGCAAACCGCCTCAGGCCGCTTAGCAGGTCCTTCCTGCTACCTCTTTTGCCACACATACTCCTTTCTAGTTCATCCTCCACCATGCAATCAGAAGAGTGGGAGAATAAGAAAGAGAATGGGAAAGAGAGAATCATGGCTCTCCACCAAGTTTGCGAAACATCTGTTGAATGTTCACTGGCTCCTAAAAAACAAAACTCCTTAGCCTGGCATATGAGTCCTTCACAATATGATCCAACCTAGCCTTCTAGCCTTGATTGCCTCCTTATAACTTCCCACCACATGCATTAAGATCCTGCTACAGTGAGCTCTACCAACCAGGTATGCCGTGTGTTTTCACAATTCTGCACTGGATATACCCTTCCTCCATCTGACAAAATTTTACTCCTCCTTTAGTGCCAGTTCTGCTCTCAAAGTTATTACTCTGCTGTTCATTTCACATTTTAGCATGTACTGTGTTTTTCTATAATTTGTTCTTTGTGTATTTAGGTACAGTGATGCTTGGTGACAGAACGGGCAGGGAATGGGGCAGGTGAGCTGCAAACCTGGAATTTCCTAAAATAAAGACAGCAGTATTGTAATGCAAAATACAGTGGCAGTCAAACTTTCTCCATTTAAAATATTTTATCTAAACCCTTTGTTGTCAGCTTTGTAAAAAATCATCTCACTTGCTCCATCATTTAGATCTCTAATGCCTACGAATATATTCAGGTGGGCTTCTACCAAAAATCCAGGCATCAACATACTTAATCACTCCTTTAAGATCAGAAGGTTTATAGTCACCTGATGTATTACTGAAAATCAGTGGGAGCTGGATTTTATTTTCATGAGATACTGAGCAATAAAAGCTTAAATGCTGCAATGAACTCTGGCACTTACGCCAATACCAAAAGCAGCCTGGAAGGCAGCTACAGGGGTTAAGGAGAATTAATTTTGCTATAGGAAAACGTATTTTAAATATATAATGCAGGAGGAATGCCTTACATTTCAAAACACCCAGTCAAAATTATTGAGAATACTAAAGAAGCAAATCTGTATTTTCAAAAAATTTTAATTAAGGTTAAGAGTTCAAAAAAAAATTGGTTAACTTTCCATCACCATTGACATGAGCTGTAGTCCATATCACTAATGATGATACTGACAGCAAAATAAATGAAGGAGGACTACTTGCTTTGGGTTGTTAAGAAGCAAAGTACAATGGCAGCCAAATGACATTAAACCCAACAGAGAGGTAGAAAGCTATGTTCTCTTCAAGCTTTGCAGGGAGTATTACAAACAATAATGAGAAGAATAAACTACTGACTAATTCAAACCCAGAAACAATTCTCTATTTAATTCACCATGAAACCTAGACAGATGTCAAAGCTTAGAGAAGCTTAAATATTCTTATTTTCACCTATTTCTGTCTGTCAGTCATTATATGTCACATCATCTAATTTTGTGTGATGTGTAGCACATCTAAAAGAAGCCCTAATTTCTCTTCCAAGTAAAATGAGTAAGTACACAGAGAAAAAAAGACTATACTCTGGCTTGATCTCCTTTGGTTGGAATTCGCACCAGGAAATGACCTTTCAGAAACAAACACCCCGCACAGAGAACAGCTCTCTTGAGAGTAACAGTAAATCTAAAGTTGATCAGACTGCAACTGGGGAGTGCCTGCAGGAAAGAATATTTGAAACATCTGGGATGCTAACTGCAAGCCTCTAAAATAATGTAAGGTGATGCAGAGTGTGGGGACAGCCCATTGTGTTATGTGTGTTATGTTCTAGGGAGATGGTTCTTGTCAGACTGAGATATCTCAGGATTGAGAAGTCAGTTCTGAGTTAAAAACCACAGCAGAGTTGGCCTATGGTGGGAAAAGCATTCTAACTGGAGACAAGTGACCCAGAGGCTGTGCTTCAGAGATGAAGGGGCAATGTAGCCAATCAACAAGGAGCAGCAGGAATAAGCAATTCAAAAGCCAAGATTATCATTTATATTAGTGGGTGGGAAGAGGGAAGAATTGAAGAGAGAAGGACAAAACAGGGATATAAGCCAGTCCCAGAGGGAGGAAAAGTGAATATGCAATGATCTAAGTACCAAAAATGGAATGAAATTCTGCTAATTATCTAATAAATTCAGTCTGTGTAGTTAAATTTTGTGCAGAAACTTCAAAAAATGTTTTCCTTTGAAATATATGGAGTAATGAGCAATAATCAGTATAATATTTACAACTCTTAAAAATGTATAATCAGGTTGGACAGACTTGATCGATTTACTTTTAATATTTTAATTGCATATTTTGTTGAATTATGGCAAAAACCAATGATCTAAAACTGTATTCTAGTAAAATATCTGACAGGGTCTTAGAGTCTAAATCACAAAGCTTAATTAAAATTGGCCCAATACGAACACTACCTGATGGATTGAAAAGTGGCTCTGAGATTGCATAGGAAAATGATCAAGGAAAATATGTCAAGTGAGAGGAGGGTCTGCTGCATGTCCCAGGGTTGCTATTGGGTCTGAGCTTAATTAACAGAATCCTTAAATGACAAAAAAAAAAAGAGAGAGAGAGATTATCAGATAAATGAAACTTCCTTGAGATACATAAGAGAAATTTTAAATGAAAAAACAGTTATAGAAAAGTGGAGAATATCCCTTGGAGGCATGCAGGTAAGAAGTTACAATTTTTATTATAAAAAATATATATAGTACAGATTTAAAGGAAAAATCAATCATATTATTGAATAAGAATGAAATATTTTCAATGTGACTCTAGAATTACCTTGAAATCATATTAGGAAATTAATAAAAAGAAGTTTAAATACAGATTTACTTATAACAGACCATAGCAATCAAAAGGTAAATATGATTTGAAATTCCTTTTTAGAGATACAATAATGCATTGTTTTACAGTTCCCAAATGCTTTCGCAAATATTAACCCCTAAGATGCTCACAACAGCCCTCTGAGACAAGCAAACTTCTTTAGCGATTTTACAAATAAGAAGCCTGAGGCTCTGAATGGGTACATAATGTGCCCACGATCACACAGCTAGAACACAAAAAGACTGCCAGCAAACCTAAATTTGCTAACTTCTATTCCAGTGAAAGGAAAGGGATCACATCAATTGGAAAAAAAGTTTATGCTACTAGAGTTGTAAATATTCCTTCAGTGCTTTATCAGGTATTTCAACCTCTCAAACTAGGCAAAATCCAAATAATGACACAACTTATAAAAAGGGCCAAATTAATTTCATAAAATTTTTAAAAACACAAAATGCATATATTTTCCCCATTTTGCAAATTTCAATAAAAAGTTTGAGAATGTGTATATCTTCAAAAGGCATAGATTTCTGGAAAAGTCCTACAGTTAGGAGGATTTAAAAGCTTTCTTTTAAAAATGCTCCAACATTTCAACATTAAAATTTGAATTTTCATAAACATCTATCTGTAAAAAAAAACTTTATAAAAATTGCCTGAGTTTTTGTTATGAAAGTATACTGAACTCTAAAAAACACATTGAGAGACCAATCTCATGGTTACAAGGAGTACATTCAACAGTCTTATGCTCCCACCTCTGGTTCCACTAACTTCAGTACACTAGATCAAATAATCTGTGGATTGATTTGGGGGTTTTTCCTTTACCCTTTGAAAGATTTTCTTTCACCAAAAATACTTATTGAGAGGATATTAGAGGAAAATATCATACTCAGTCACATTTCCTACAGAATTCTGAACACTCTCGGAAGGCGCTGCCCCTCCATTGTCAATCTGAAGCGATGAAAATTATTTGAAAATCATGTGGTCATTACATACTGAATGACCCCGGCTACCCCGCGCCCCCCGCCCCCCGCCCCACACACACCTCCACCCTAAAGAACTTTTTACTTTGCTGGAGACAAACCAGAGGATGATTTGCCAAGCTGTAAAATGAAACTTTTTATTGTTGTTGCTGTTGTTATACTCCTAGAAATATTTTCTCATGTCCATCATTCTTACTGCTTCGATAATACATGACACATTAGGGTAAGTTCTACCAACATGATTTGGCTCAGTTTCAACACTCCAAGATTTTAGATTACCCTTAGCAATCCTCACAAGCCATTTGGGAAAGCACAGCACACACCACCACCAAAACAAAAGGCTTGATGAGAAAGCAGCCTGCTCTGCAAAGAGAGCTGCAAACGTTTCAACCAAACAGGAAGACTGCAGTGAAAAGAAAAATTTAGAACTCCTATGATAAAACTTCATTACATTCATTCAATCAACAAATATTCACTGAGCACCTTCTCTATAAATAAAGAGCACATTCGTAGAAAATGGCACATCCACAGCACAGCCATAATATTAACAACTTTCCATAGAACAATTTTTCAAAGGAGTTTCTTTTAACATAGCCATTTTTTCCCAGTTTGGACAAAGTTCAGAAACAGGATTGCCTGCACAATTCCAATGAGAACTACTTTATGCTGATATGGACCATAGGAAAAAGAATGAAATCACTGTGTTCTATGCTGGACAGACATTCTTAAAAAAGCAGATGACACATGGCTGACTTAGATGACTCAGAATCTAAATCTTGTAAATTCCTATCTACCTACCAAACACTGTGGTAGAAATGTTCACATGATTTTATTATTGAGGCATATGCACATGCATTTTCATAACGTTAGTAAGTTACAGTATCCCAAGTCAAGCTTCCTGACAGAAAAATGGCACATTTGATTACTAATCTACATATCAGGCAAAGCTATGGAAACCCTAACAGCTCTGAGCCTAAAACCTCAAGCCCTCTCAATATAGATGAGGGCAGTTGGTATGAGTCTTAAGCCAAAAATCAAAAGCCAGCAATTACTGTGGCTTTGAAAATATTAGCCATCTCTTGCTCTGAATGGTACTACTCTATGGTTTCTCTTAAATACCATCAACTTCTTACAGTACTCCCAACACACTAAAATGTAGATCTTTTACCTTTTGTCTGACTGTAACTAAGAAAACTCAGTTTTAAATAGCACACAAGTATAATCTACAGTGGAGGCAATCTCTTAAGATTTGAGCAAAGAAGAATTAAGAGGGAAAACCTTGAGAAGACAGTAATTGGGCCACTGGAGTTTCTTCTCACTAATTATCCCAGAGTGGCCATTAGCTATGTAACCAAGGAGGAAAGTGTGTCAGACTTCAGTGAAGCTGTGTCTTCAGCATCTTATGGAATGCACCCTAAAGCCACTGTGTAATTAACTGCTAGGAAAATGCTGAGCGAGTAGAATAAAGAAGCTGTAACAAATCAAATATACTGCATAGTTCAACCCCCAATGACAGCAGTTGAACTGCTTAGAACTTCAAAATACTCATCAGCATGCATTCCTTTTTCAGAATCTCTAGAAAACAGATTTTTTTGAAGAAGCAAAAATACATGCTACAAAGAAGCTTAAACTGATAGAAATTCTCAGCAATATGATTTGTTTTATCTAGCCACTCCTCATGTTATAGGAACTTAGAGAGCAGTGATGCTCAAACTGTGGGCCACAAGGAACCTGCAGGGCTTTTCCAAAAATCTAAGAGCATCATATACTGAGTCAAACATAGAAGAGACAAAAAAATGAGAGAGAAAGAGTCTCTTAAAGGAATTTATTGTGGGGCACTCTCCAATAAAACCTAAGATTTTTTAGTATTTTTTTATCTGTTCAACAAATATTTATTGAGTACCTATGTGCCTATAGTTATTAATAAAAATAAATTCCAATCCCACTTGAATATTGAAATTTCAAAGATCAAATAACTAAACATAGACTGAAATATGTCCATTTGTTTTGTTTGAATTTGGGATCTGGGGATTCAGAGGATGAAAAGTTGTATTTTTATGTAAGCAATGACAGCTCACGCAGATGGTTATCTTCCAAACCTGGCTGGACAGGTTTAAGCTCAAAGAGAGCTTAAAATCAGAATCTTGAGCCCTATTCAAGATTTACTGAGAAAGATTCTGTAGGAACAGAGACCTCAAAAGTATGTATTTTTTAGATCCCTAGGCCTAAATGATTATAATGACCAGCCAGGTTTATGAATTAACATTTTATTGAATCTGTTTTCACTCTTTTTCATTTTTCTTCTGCTCCGGTTGTTGCTCTTAAGAACCTAAAAGCTAAAGAACCCCTATTAAACAAGGAATCATAACTAAGAATTCTGTATAACTATTAACATCTGAAACCACAGTCTCTCATTGTTATCAATATCTCCTTTCAAACTCATACTTGAAAAAAAAAAATGAATACCATGTCCACTTGTTGGAATTCTACCCATTTTTCAAGACAAATTAAATGCTATTTTTGGTAAGAAGCATTCTCTGATCCCTCAAGCAGGAACTGTTCCTTCCTCTGCATTCTATGGGACTTTGTAATATGTTTCTTATATTCTGTCTTATACTACACTAGGTTGTTTTCATTGATCAGCTAACAAGAAGTTAACCTCTTTAACAGATAAAAAATTCACCTATTTAATCTACATATCTATTCCAGCATCTAATTCCTTGCTCAAAGTAGATGCTTCGCACATATTTGTTTAATTGAACTAAACTTACATCGCATAAGAAAACTTTAGTCTTTTCTTACCGAGGGCATTATTAAGGGACTGATGATTTAGAACTCTTGCTGAAAACATGTTAAACAGCAAGTCAACCATCTAAACAAGAAAACAACCATCTCCTAGGCATGGTATGTCGGCATTCTGGTTAAACAAGAGCGCTTAATTATGAGCAAATTGATCATGACAAAAGAAATTATTTATTTCACTTTAAATAAAATCTCAGAATCATACTCTAAGTTCAAGAGTATACAGTTTCTCTGTTTTACTCCATTGAAGTAATATAAATATCCAGACACCTTAGAATGCTATTTTCCCAACAGCAGCTCTAAAATGAGACTAAGACTCATTGCATTGTCAAGAAAAAGAGCTACAGATGATTATAAATAAAAGAAAAATGTCCTGAAATCCATATTACAGGATATTAATTTATAGATTTACTGGAAGCTAAATAACCAAGTTACCAATCTTATTATGGAAAACTGATTTATTTTCTGTACAGCAAGTTTGATTTTGAAAAGTTACATTTTTGATTCTTTGGCAGCTGCTAATAGTGTTTGTACAGCCCTTGTCATCACCCCAGATGACTGCTGATTGACAGGAATAATAGACTTTGTTTTAATTGTAAAAGAAGACAGATGAAAGCTTTTGGCTGGATGACTAAATGCTCATCTTGAGTAATAAACATGCCTAATTTTCTCCCTCTATTAAAAATCTATTTTTAATTCACTATTAACTAATAATTAGGGTTACAGTTAAGAAAGCATTAATATAATACAGAAGTTCAAGCTTATCTCTTTGATAAAAATAGTTTTATTTATCTAACATTAATACCAATAAGAAATTACTAAATACAAATGCCACATGAAAGTTAAGTGCTTTCCTCACAGTTTTTCTTCTCTGCAGCTGTGGTAATTCTCAAAATTACACTTAAAAAAAAGAGGAGAGAGAGAGAGAATGTGAGCCTTAACTCTTTGACCTCTGGCTATCTCTTTTTTTTCTCCCCAAGTAATTGAAAGAAGACAATTCTAATTTCTGTTTTTATAGTCATAAAACCAAGGAATACAAAATTTTAAACACTATTTTAGCTGAGACACACTTGGAAAACAAAACAGATGCCTTTCCTCATTTTGCTATATTTTATATTAACTGATATATATTTAAGTGTATAATGCCACATTTTATCCAAAAAGTATAATTATGAGTGACATAATACAATGTTCTTTACCATTACAATGATATAAGTACTGAGAGACCTTATTCTATAGTAATACGATAAAGTTGCAACCTGCAGAGACTAATACTGACCAATAACAAAGTGTTCAGAAATAGCCACATATTTCTGGTTACCTGACAACATAATCTACAAAGAAGCCATATGACCTCAAATAGTGCGTCCCTGTATGCTTAAGTATTTCTTTCTACTTTCTTCCTTCCTTTTGTCCTGTCTCAGCTAACTACGGAAGAGGAGTCTAGCAAACAGTACCCTATTCTGTTCCATCCTTATATGCACACATCCAAAAGCATGCTTTACAGATAACTTTGTCTTTCAAAATTAAATAACTAAGGCCAGGCGTGGTGGCTCACACCTGTAATCCTAGCACTTTGGGAGGCTGAAGCAGGAGGATCATTTGAGGTCAGGAGTTGGAGACCAGCCTGAGCAAGAATGAGACCCCATCTCTAACAAAAATAAAAAAATTATAGGGTGTGGTGACACGTGACTGTATTCCCAGCTACTCTAGAGGCTGAGGCAGGAGGATCACTTGAACTTAGAAGTTTGAAGTTGCAGTGAGCTATGATGACACCACTGCACTCTAGCCTTGGCAACAGGGTGAGACCCTGTCTCAATCAATCAATCGATCAATCAATATAAATCTGCAACCCTGGAAACTAACTTGTCTCAATCTAGGAAAATACAAGTAATAGAGTGAGATCTTTAAAAAGAATTGTTTTGATTCAATTGTACATGGTAATTTATTAGCTTTTTGAAGAAAACTATAAATGATCATATCAAAAGAAAATGGAGCCCCATAAAAGGTATATTACATTTCTATGATGACTACTGAGGTTGGAATGTTTTTTCCATATATGTATTAGCAATAATTATCAATTTATGGCTTATTGCCTATTGAAAAAAGAAATTACCATTTACAGAAAAACTGATGAATTTTTTTTTTAAGAGACAGGGGTCTCGCTATGTTGCCCAGGATGGAGTGCAGTAGCTTCATCATAGCTCACTGAAGCCTCGAATTCCTGGGATCAAGTGATTTTCCTGCCTCAGCCTCCTGAGTAGTTAGGATGACAGGTGTATGCCACCATGCCCAGCTAATATTTTTATTATTTTTTTTGTAGAGACGGGGTCTCACAATGTTGCCCAGGCTGGTCTCAAAAACTCCTGGCCTCAAGCAATCCTCCTGCCTCAGCCTCTGAAAGTGCTGGATTATAGACATAAGCACCTGGTCCTAATGAAATTTTATGATTGTTTAAGGCATTTAGCAAAATGCCTACAGTTGCCACTTCAAATCAAGAAGAGCTATAATAAATACCTAGTCAAGAAGAAACAGAAACAAAAACAAAGATCAAGAAATGTGATCTAACATAAGCTTAAACAGATTTAATGGGGGATGTTATGATCTTCAGTTGTATTTCTCTTAAAAAATTCCAATGATTATTTTTAAAAGGAGAAAAGTAAATAAGTATCTCTGCTAAATCAGCAGAGCACAAAATGTTATACTCAACACAATAAAAAGTAACAGTATAATGCTCAAAAACATGGAAAGAAACTGCCTTCCTCTCACTTTATACTTGATGGGTCGCCCTGCTAAGTGGTTTTGATGCACAGTAAGGGTTTCTATATCTAAATGGGCAGATGTATAGATGGCTTTCATAGGTTAACAGTTAAAAGCCTTTTTTGGACCCACATAACTCAACACCACAAATACTCTGATCTTCACATCTTGTCATTTGTGCTTTAAAATTTCATGTACCTCTAAATTTTATGTAGTCTTCACTTTTTGCCATTCAATAACATTAAATACATTAATTTTTATTCATGTCTAATTTTTATTTTAAAAATCAATAATATATTTATAAATTATATTATTAACATTATTAATGATTCCTAACAATCAAAGGATGACACAAATTGCCATTTTCTTATTTACACTTACTTCTTCATTCAAAATAGTGAAAGCAGAGTCTGGGGGATTTTTAATGAAGAAATACAGATATTACATACCATGTATCTGTCATGTAAAAATCTCCAGCTTAGTAGTCAAAAAAAATAATTTTAAAAAACTGTTAGAAACTGCTATAGATCCTGACATTCCTAAAGATCTCTGGACCATTCTAAATCCCCAAATTTGCAAATGATACTACAGAATATAGCTTCCCCTACAAAATTCAGAAAAGTACGATAAAATTTTAAGTAATCCTTTTCAGACTCTCAATGGTTCTGTAAATACTAGACTACAGTAATTTATAATGTCATTAAAACAAATCTGCCCAAGCAAATAAACTCTAAAGTCCATTCGCTTCTCGCCTTTTGGCTAAGATCAAGTGTAGTAAAGTCCATTAATTTACTTCATTACAGTAGTTATATTAACCTTACCTGTTTGCGTAAAATCAGAGCAATGCTTCCAAGTGCTGATGATAGCCACTGTATAGCACACAGGCCATTATGATAGAGGAGGAGGATGGGCACTGCACAGCAAGGAGAAGTCAGATTACACTAGCAGTAATCCAAATGTGCGTATATTTATAAAGTGGTTTGATAGATGGTTGCTGGGCAGCCAGTTATGCTCACTCATTAGCTAAGCAACTCACACTATATGCTTCAGCAAAATTTCTGGATCACTCTTTGGGAACACTAAAACAATTTAAATCTTGAATGTTACATCTGGAAACACCAAGATGCTTTGATATACTCAGCTCACATGAATTAACCTTATGAAATAACTTAGAAAAATACCTAACAAAATGCCTGCATATAAAAAGATGCAGTTGTTTGTCGTTTCATTCATTTAACAGATGCTGCATTAAATATTAGGAAATGGTATAAAGACCCAGAGAAATATATTTTCCTAGTTATCATTCTTGGTACTATTTATATCAAGGAATATAAGAAATTAGGCTCTTTGTTTTCAAGCCCATTCCAGTATAACCGGCAAATAGAAATTCTATTTATTTAAGATATAGGCCGGGTGCGGTGGCTCACGCCTGTAATCCTAGCACTCTGGGAGGCCGAGGCGGGCGGATTGTTCTGAGCTCAGGAGTTCGAGACCAGCCTGAGCAAGAGCTAGACCCCGTCTCTACCAAAAACAGAAAGAAATTAATTGGACAGCTAAAAATATATATAGAAAAAAATTAGCCGGGCATGGTGGCGCATGCCTGTAGTCCCAGCTACTCGGGAGGCTGAGACAGTAGGATTGCTTCAGCCCAGGAGTTTGAGGTTGCTGTGAGCTAGGCTGACGCCATGGCACTCCAGCCGAGGCAAGAGAGTGAGACTCTGTCTCAAAAAAAAAAAAAAAAGACATAAACTTTGATGTCTTGATACAGAAATTAGGCTCTTAATAATTACTTGCCCATAACACTTTACACTCCCACAATAAACAAATAAATGAGTAAATAAACAAGTGTGTTCTACCACCATTTGATAGCTTCATGTCTTTGTCTACGGTGATGTGATGCCATACCCGAAACAAGACCCTTTACCCCTCTCCATGGGGCAAACTCCCACAGCTCCCTCAAGCATGGAAACTTTCTCTATTTCCCTCATGTCCCTTTCTCAGTGTTCCCACGATTTGTAGTACATATTTCCATTAGAATACCGAGAACACCGGTATATCAAATATTAAAATGTGCTTCCCAACTATACAGTGGCAGGTTTCGTGCCTTTTTTAGGTCCTTCTGAAGTATTATCATTTTTATCCAGGCCATTGTATAAGTCTGATAACAACTTCCTTTGAATATAGTCCCAGATAAAGGCATCTCATACCTAATTTTGTGTTTGTGTCACAGCCGTTTTCCAGTAAAGTTCTTACCACTTGGCTTTGATATAGATCATTTCTCACCTCTGGGCTTTACCGTACCAAACTATAACCACATTTAGTCAAACATTTTGATCTTTGCTAATTTCCAGTTAGCCCCTATCCATATGTCCCCTTTTCATAAACCTCCTGGATTAGATCAGTAAGGAATGGCTCCTGGCAGCTGTTTGCCATTCAACTTTGCTACCACTAAAACATGTGAATATTTCATTGTTTAGGCATTGGAGAGAGACTCAGCAAACATTTACTCTGGGCTCTTGGATTAAAAGAACATTTGTGGTAGGCAAGAGGTAAATAATAAACCACAATGCTACTCACCAGTGACCTAAAAGCCTTTTGACATCTGACTCTGTTGCTTACTAAATCATTGTACATATAAACAAAGATCCAACCCTTTGTTTCTCTACAAATTACATTTTTAAAACACAGTTCTTTATTTATTTGTTTTATCTAAAATAAGCTAAAGTAAGGCACAATAGTTCAGTGGCTTGCAAGCTAACATAAAAAGTATCAGAATATGAATTCATCTGTTACTGGATTACTAAATACAGCTGGATGTGTCATTTAATCTGTCATAACACAGTTTTCCTCCAATATAAACCTCTTATACGAATTTCAATTATAATGGGCCAATATCTATGAGTCTTCAATTCTGTGTGTGTCAGAAACAAAAACAAAGTCATCATATTCAAAAGCACTTGCTGAATGCCTTTACAAGTCAGGCACTATGCTAGGCACATGGCAGAAGATAAATAAACACCCATCACTGCCCTTCGGGGTTTAAGATCAAGTAGGAGAAACCAATATAAACAAGCAAAAGGAGTGCACAATTAATTCCTTGAAGACAAGGATGGAGTTGTACTCATTAGCACCCTGCCTGATACACTGATTGGCTGATATATTTTGTGTAATGAATACACGTTGAACAAATAAACTAATCAATCCATTGATCAATTGATCAAACTGCAATAATTGCTCTAATGAGAATAAAAAAGTGCAGTAAAAGAAGGGATTAATTCTAACTTGGTTGATCTGGGAGAGCCTCATTGAGAGAAGGTTTGGGGAAGGCTTTGAAGAATGAGCTCAATGTGGGCAAGTTGTGATGGGATGAGGAACACTGGGGACACAGTAAGGGAAACTCTTCCTCACTAAAACAGAGCCCAAAAATATCTGCTCAGTCTTGCTTTCCCCTGGGGTCCACTTACTTTGATAGTGGCTGTCACCATCTCACTAGCTCCTAGTGATGCTTCCCTCATCAAAATTCAATAGTCACTTGGTAAACATTTGTTCAATGAATGACCCAACCTAGTGGGAGTAGAGGAAAACAACAACAAAACCTTCCTTTGTTTATCTCTTCAGTATACCTGGTAACATTTTCACGAAGACTTAAAATACCTAGGTTAACAAAACTAAGCAGAGAACATTACACAGACACAGACACACACACACACACACACACACACACACACACAGTCGGGAATCTGTCTTCATATGGTTAGTTGGTTTGCCCCAGGAGTTGGATCAGACCATTCTATCTTAAATAGCTACATTCTAATCACAGAGGATCCATACAACTTCCCAAGTTTCTTACTTCCTACTTCCTAAGGCTGCTTGGATGTAAGGGGACCAGTTGGTGATTTACTATGCAATAACTAACTAGAATATTTTGACAAGACTTAAAGCATGCTCCTCCCCCTCAATTCCTATTCTTATCTACGCTACAACAGCAAGACAAGGGTTGATATACTCAATGGCCCTCCCTAACCTTCTCTCTAATCAAGTTCAGAAACAGCCTTTTTTCCCAGTAGAGGTCCAAAATAATTGCACCCCATAAAAAATATAACCAAACAAAAATTCATACCTTCATTCAAGACTTAAAGATGCTCTATTACAGTTCACACTATCTCAGGCAGCATCACACTTAGAGATTCTTTTCATATCACCTCAAACTTATCTGCCCCTAAACAGTCAGGAAGGAAAAATGTTTTCCCAACTGTGAAATTTGCCAAGGGAACTAATGCCCTCTTATCTAACTTTATATTGTTAAAAATTTTAGTCCTTTAATAATAAAGTGAAACCCACAGATAATATTTTTCAGGAAAAACAGTAGGGAAATGTTTTAAGTACTGTAAAAAATTAAATGTGAGAAAAATACTTTGGCACTTAGCAATATTTTCATGTCTATGGGGAAATATTAAATCCAGGAAACTGATAAATGGATTTCACTATGTCACATTTTAATAACATTTTGTGCTTTTACAAGATACTTTTTCTTTTTTACCTTTCTGCTGCTACCAATATTTTTCTCTTTCATCTCTGTCCCTCTAGCCTTCTCATTTATTTCCTTCTCTTGCCTTTCTTTTATTTTCTTCCAATTACTAATAATTTCAACCATAAGAGGAAAAGAATATTTCCATATTGACTATGTATATCAATTTTTATATCTAATCCCAAAACAATGATATGTTAAGAAAGCAATTCTGAAAACAAATAAATTTTCATGTTATCAAAAAAAAAAGTAGAAGTATTAGGGAAATATTTCATCAAATAAAGGTAAAGAAGTTTCTCTTCCCTTCCCTCCTTCCTTCCTTTTTTACTTGTAGGATTTCTCAGATCCCTCACAACGTACCAAATGAATCACCAAGAAGGGGACAGTAGGTTCACGTCTTCTAAACTTTACCAACTATTAAATTTTTTTTCCCTCGATAAATCCCATGGAACATATTTTAAGAACTACCTTTCTCAATTAAAAAAAATCAAAGGAAAACAAATTAACATAGATATAATACATTCAAAAGGTCTATATATTAAAATACTGAAACAAAGGAAGATATCATGCCATAAGGCAAAAAAAAAAAAAATAAAAGAGGTAGTACTCATTTATTAAGAATTCAACTGTGAAAACTAATCAGAGGTCAATATGTAGGAAATGCACATTTATCTTACAAAAGTATTTAAGAGGAAATCAAGCTACAAAAAACAATATGAGTCCACGGAAATAATAAATGAATTTGGAATGGCAAATTCTTTCACTTTTAAAAATCACTCTAATTAAAATAAAGGGATAACTAATAAGAAAGTCTATACTATGGAAATGTGTAGTGATTATTAACCTAGACAACTTCTACACATAGTTCATTGCTTAGTTCGTATCGCCTCCCCTCCTTCTTTCTCCTGCTTTTCAGTGTTCCCATAGCACCCCATATGTGGTACCACTGTTATCATACTGTATTACAATAATTTGTTTTCTCATCTGACTTCCTGTCTACACTGTAAGTTCACTGAGAACGGGAATCATATTATATCTGAATCTGCTTCCCCACGGTCTAACACTTCATAAATCATTAAAGAGCTTATAGTTAGTAAATTAGATGGTTCTCTTAAATTCAGCAAACATTTATAGGGTAAACTGATCTCAAGTTTTGAAATGATGGAGTCACCATTAGCGTTATTCAATTTTCCTCATTATGATATAAACAGACAGCACTTAGCACATAGTAGGCCCTCGATAAATGAATATTGAAATAATTATTCAATCAATTAATCCAAATTTAACTATAAGTTTAGACAGTAGAAGGAGCTAGACACTTAAAAATCAAAAAACAGCTAGAGTTACTTGTAGCTTATGTGTCTTACTATCTCTGCCTGCTCCTACCTAAAAGATGCTATACTTGAGCACAGCTTCTATACTCCAGTATTGCTTCTTCTTCTTGTTGTTACATAAATTAACCCATTTATCATAGAGGAGAGATGTCTAAAAAGGTGGAGCTTCTACTGGTCTTTCAATTCCTTCATTCTTCTGATGGGAGAATTACTGTGACAGCAGAAGTGGTGGTGTAGGTCCAGGCACCACCAGCTGCCGTTTTCATGCAGAAACCACAGTGCCAAATCCCCACAGCTCATCTCTTCATCTCGGTTTTGCCGCAGAAGGAGCATGTAGAGTTGGCATGCTGGCTAATTTCAATTTTCTCCACCATTTTCTTGAGGGAGGCACCATAGCAGTCCTGTATTTACCCACAATTCCAATCTTCTTGGTGTGTTTAGCCATGTGGCCGCCAACTAGGTCTGAGCCCAGAGCAGTATTGCTTCTGATTGCTGCTGAGAAGCAATGGCCAAAGCTACCTTCTCCTCTCCAAGACCTCCAGTACAGAAGCATCTTCACAATGCAGAGCACTGCACTTCACATCAGGGGAGAAAGAAATTCTAGCACTAAGGCACTAGCCTCAACTCACTGCAGCCAAAAGAAATTCCTATATAATATGAAGAAATAGGTGCTAACTGCAAAAACTCAGAATTTTTTAAACAACCTCAACAGCTCTGAAGTCTGAAATCATTTATTTTTGCAGACAATCATAGCCCAACAAGAAGTTAACTTTCTATACTTAGCATCTTTGTCACCTATCTAGACATATGTCCATCATTTTTTTTCAATATTCTTTCCAATTAATTATACTCGATTGTAAACCTATTCTTCCCACTCCAATTTCTGTCTTAACCTGCATATGGGTTACCTTTCCCAGATGGTATAATTAAATACTTAAAAATAAAAATGTAGTCAGAATTCTGTCTTCACAAAAATGCCCAGAGACACAGCATTCCTTTTAAGCCACAGCAATTATCCATCAGCCTAAAGGCCATCTAATTTTAAAATCTTCAGGGAATAGCATGACAAGAGATCGCTCCAAGTATGAGTTAAAGACTGTTCTCACCATGCAGACTATGACTTCTTTGTAGGTTTATTCTCCTAGTAAAGATGTATTACTCTTTTACAATTTGCTTAGGATGGATATGTAAGTTCTATTCAACAAGGGCTCTGGAATATGATTTTTTTTTTTAAAAGTAAAGACTGCATTTAACAGAAATTCAAACAGAAGCATGAATTAAAGGGGTAATTTCAGATGTAGTGAAAAGCTGTAATGTCCATTCAAAGTAATGAAGGCACATGGCATTAATCTCCTAAAAAGATTCAAATGCTATGAGTAGAGCAATTCTATTTCTTAGTGGGAACAAATTAAGATGATTTCCCTTACAGAAATTGCCATAATTACAAGTAATTATCTTGTACTCTCTAAATTTACCACTATAGCACATTCTGCAAATACCATTCCCTTCAAATACTTTATTTGGAAATACAGGAGAGATTGTTGCTTTGTGAATTGTGCTACAGATCTCAAACTGATTGTTTAGCTGTACTACATAATATATGTAGTAAAGAAATGGCATTCTGAAGTTGGAAGAGCTTGGAATTCCAAATTTATGATACTCCCCTCATCAGGTAACTAATATTACCCAAAGGAGTAGAAACAAAATGAGAATGGCAAACATTCAAAGATAAACTTGAGTCAAATGTGTGCATGAAACAATGGGGAGAATCATTCTGATATGCACAGGGCAATCATGAAAAACATGTAAACAGCTGCTGTAGTATTTATAAAAATCCTTGCAGAGCCAAATAAAATCCCATCATTTGCAGCCTGCTCAGTTTTTCATTTTCCTTTAATAAGAAAACGTGAGAAAAACCAGTTACTCATTGAGCATCAAGAGGAGAATAAGCATGTAAAAACCTAATTTCATCATCTTTGGGGCCAATTACCGTCTGGATTTCAGCTGGCATTTGAAGTCTATTCTCTAGCCAAACTGAAATTCCTTACCATTGTAAAAACCATGCCCACAGCTTGCCTTTTCTATTCTTGCTGCCTGGAATGGCCTCCCCATCTTTGCCTGGTAAAAATCAGCCCATCCTTCAAGTCTACTTGAAATGCTGTTCCACCGTGAAGACCCTCTTGTTCTACTCATTCCTACTCGCAACTCCAAACTCTTCCTTTTCTCCCACCCAACTCAGCTGTGACCTCTCCTTTTATTCACTCTCCAGAGAACTCTTTCAGCCTCTCTTGTGATACTCAACATATGCCACTTCACATTTGTGCACTTGCCTTATCCTCTCTTCTAGACTGTAAGCTGAGAAACGTATTTTTTTTCATATTTGCATCTCCTGCGACTATAGTAAATGTTTAATAATATGATCATTTAAAATAAATTTGATTTTTGAAATTATTCCCATTTAGAAGCATATCATTTAAACAGTCTCTAAAATAGTTACAGAGTCTGTTAAGGAATTTAAAATATATCTTAAACTCTATACAAATATCTGGTTTTATTTAACAAAAACTATACATTTTTATATTAATATTTAAAACTCCCCCATGGTGAGATTATAACCTCTGTGCCTATTAATCTTTCTGTAGTTTATTTGTTCAGTATAAATGTTAACTCTACTTGTCTATATAATTACACATCATCAATAACTTGTAATTTAAGATCCCTCCTTTAACTGGTATCTCTTAAGGTTAGAACTTTTATGCTTAAATTTTAAAAAAAAATGAAGAAATGTACTCAGTTTCTCCATATTTTCATCCTGTTTTAATCAATGTTTAAATGTCAGCAATACAGCCTATAGATTTATAATACTTTAAAAATTAGACCAGGCATGGTTGCTCACCCTATAATCACAGCACTCTGGGAAGCTGAGGCATGAGGATTGCTTGATGCCAGAAGTTCAAGAGAGCCTGAGCAATGTAGCAAGACCCCATCTCTACAAAAAATAAAAAAATTAACTGGGCATGGTAGTGTACACCTGTAGCCCCAGCTACTAGAGAGGCTGAGGCGAGAGCATCACTTGAGCCAGGAGTTTGAGGCTGCGTTGAGCTGTGATTGCACCACTGCTCTCCAGTTTGGGTGAAAAGCAACACCCTGTCTCTAAATAAATAAATAAATAAATAGCTTTAGGACTTTCACATTCTCATTCATTCATTCTTACTCCAGTATGAGGCAATGCAAAGATTTACTTTGAAAAATAACATCATGGAATTCTACTCAAATTAACACAGATAATTTGCCTACAGTTACTGTTTACTAGAAACACTGGTTCTATAATAAATAGTCTAGTTCTTCTAAATTGTTTGTTTCATGACCACTATAAATGGGATAGCATTTATATGGTTCATTAAAATTTGAGAACCACAACTAGCATCAGAAAAAATTAGAACAATGACAAGTATATTCAGATATGATTTACTTATCAATGAGGTCTATTTTGTATTTGTGTAAACTGATATAAACTGTTTACTTTTCACATGTTATTCTTCTGTTATTGATAGTAACTATTAATTTTTAGTTCCTTACTCTTGGTCATTTTGTATCACCTACACTGACCTAGAGCTGGTCCTCCCTTGAAATTATGAAGTATGTGAAGTTTGTGGTCAACATCCTCTATCTCCACTCCCAACTACCTTCTTCTCCTGTCCCCTAAAAGTACAAATTGCCTTAACATTTTCTTGGCTACACAGGTTCCCCACCAAAGTGGTCCCATCTCCACCTCAAAACAGGACTCTCAGTCACTATGGTCCTGATGAAAATGAAATGAAAATGAATCTTCCCTACCAGCTACATCGAGTGGTTATATGGATCCCATTTCTCAAGGTCTTGCTGGGTGACAAGCCAGCAAAACTAACCAACACAAATGCTACTATCATATTTGCATTTTATTGTGGCTTTTTAAAGCTTTAGCACAAAGGAATTTCAGAAAAATAAGTTACAGAAAATATGTCTGGAAGCAAATATATTTTTTGATGTCTTCAAAATGTACCATCTATATAACTGTATTTTCTCAAAAACAATCCCAACCCTAGATTCCAAACTCCTGGAGAAGTAGAAGCAGAGCAGCCCAGTGGGTATGTTCTTTCTTTAGAGTACCCAAGTCAAGGGCCAGTCTCTGAATAGCTATGTGATCCTGAGGGATTCAATTTACCCTTCCTCTACTCAGCTTCCTAATCTGCAAAATTAAATGCTTCTTAAAGTTCTTTTCCTTTTTAAAAATGTTTTAGTCTAGCCGGGCGCGGTGGCTCACGCCTGTAATCCTAGCACTCTGGGAGGCCGAGGCGGGCGGATTGTTCTGAGCTCAGGAGTTCGAGACCAGCCTGAGCAAGAGCGAGACCCCATCTCTACCAAAAATAGAAAGAAAATTAATTGGACAGCTAAAAATATATATATAGAAAAAATCAGCCGGGCGTGGTGGCGCATGCCTGTAGTCCCAGCTACTCGGGAGGCTGAGACAGTAGGATTGCTCGAGCCCAGGAGTTTGAGGTTGCTGTGAGCTAGGCTGACGCCACGGCACTCGCCCCAGGCAAGAGAGTGAGACTCTGTCTCAAAAAAAAAAAAAAAAAAAAAAAAAAAATGTTTTAGTCTTAGCAGTGTAAATACTGTCTAGCAAAAGTTAGGCTAAAACAAAAAGGGTTTTTAAAACAAATATTTTTGTCCCTAAAAATAATGTTTTAGTTAATATATAACTAATTAAGATTTAAGTAAACATTAATTATTTATTAATAATGTGGGTTTCCTTGGTCATTTCTTCTTAAAGGAAATTCCACAGACTCCCTAGGATATACAATTCTACCCTTCGCATAAACCACTAACACTAGTTCCTTCTGCCATGGTTTTTAATTGCGTGTATATATTTGAACAAGTTATTGGGGAAAAAAAAAGCCAACTCAGATATACTAAAGCAAAGTCAGAAAAGGGAAAACTACAGTGGCATTTATCAAATCATTCAACATGTTTCAGTCCCTGTGACAATGCGCCCTCAAATATATCTAACTCTTGGTAATTAATAGCATTATAAATAATATCTCACTTATTTAACTACCTCGGCTATCTAAAACACAACCTACAACCAGAAAGTATAAAGAGAAAAAATGCCAAGCTTTTTTAAAAAACTGAGCTTTCTTAAGTTTTAAAATATTCCAATAGATTTAATATTGATACAGTCAGGTTTGATTTGACAGCTTTTTAAAAGCATCAGCTCCTTTAATTGGAGCTTTTTGGGTTTCTTAGTTTAATAAATAGATAATTGGTAGATCTACATGATATTTAATAGTAGAATTACTTTGGGCAACATGGAAAGAAAAATAAAAACTGTACAAAGACACAAAATTATATTAAAAGAAACAAAACATCAGTCTGTGGTCATTCAGTATAGGAACAAATAATTCTACATTCCTTAAAAGCTCCTATAGGATTACTGTGTTACAGCACTAGAATAATTCATGTTTGTGATAACCCTGAGTAATCAGGGGAAGGTTAAATCATGCTTAGTATCTTCTCTTTAAGAAGGCAAAAGATATACATTTTTTTAATTTCACCTTCAAAAAATGGTTGAAATTTTTAAAAGGCTGGTAGTTAATGAATTTACTTTGAGTTACCAGGAAATTCACAAGAACAACACAGATAAATTAAAGATTAGTGTCATGAGTTTCCATGGACACTCTAGTGACCATGAAATATTAAAATTCATCCCCCAAACACATTTTAGTCTTATTTTCAATATTTATTACCACCATTCCTACCCTCCTCACAAATATTAGTTGAACCATAATAAATTTCTATTTTTATAGGTCAAAGATGGTCACACATAGCAATTTCACATGGTTCAACCTAATATATTTATAAAAATTATTAACAATAAAATAAAGTGGCTTGCATCTTATTTTTTTTTTCCTCCGGTCCACCCTCTTTTGGAAAAAAACTATTAAGTAATAAAGACCCAAAGTCTACCTAAATGATTGTGGGTCCGCCATCATTCACTGTGACATTTCTACTCCTCAATCAAAAACATAACAATCTTATTTATGTCTGAGAATCTCAACCCCACAAACACAGTTCCCAAAATATCTAATAGATCTTGGCCTTGGCTTTTCGCAGATACCACAATCTAGCATAATCTTGAAACTGTGTATGCGCATTCCATCTATGCTAATTTATAAATACTAAAAATACAAAATATGCTTAACAATTAATTGTCTGAGCAATGAAATATGACCTAGGTAAGTATAATGGACATTCAAGCTTCTCAGTTACATAAAACAAGTTAGCAATTAGTCTATTTTCAAATTTAAAATATTATATTTTTATTTTCCTTAAAACAAGGAACACCAACATTGGACACATCAGAATAAGGAATCATTTATCAATAAAAAACTATTTATAATCTAATAAATGTTGTTATGCCAATATAGAATTCTAACAAACTTATTCCAAAGTGTACAACAAATTTTCCTTGTGAGTTTCCTCCTTCCCTACCCCTCCCTAACACCTTTCTAGGTTCAAGTCTATATATACATATCAGGTGTTTGGGAGAGTATGTGTCCAAACACAATGAGTTCCCACAATGACCTACTGGCTCCCAACTTTACCGGGTCTGCTCCATAACTCAAACTTGCCTCAATATCTGTGCTTCCACAAGTCTCAGCCTCCAACCCCCAATTTAGATGACATAAATCTAAAACATTACCTCCTACAAAGTAAATGATGCTGGAATATAAGTGCATTCATGAATGGACATTGGCTTACATAACCAGATATAAGCTAGAGAAATTTCATTCTTTAATAGTTCAAACTGAGAGATATCTACCAGCAAAAAAGCTTATGTGCAGCTTCAACAATTGCCATCAATCTTATTTCATGTACTCTTTCTAAAAAGGCTAAGTTTATTACATAGAAGGTATAAGTCAAAGGACACAACGTCATGTCTTTATTTAAAGCACATGCAAAAAGGACAGGATATTCAAAATAACAATGATAGAACACTCCAACAGAATACTCCAAATGGCAAAGTATGCTGAAAAGGGAATACAGTTAAAGGGTTCAGTCATGTGAGAATGTGAGAACTGCTCTTAGCTACGAAAACCTAAAAAGGGTGGACTAGCAGAAAGTTCAGGACAAAAGCTTCATATAAATCCTGAGAATGTCAGTTAAATGATATAATTTTTATAGCTTTCAATAAAACGACATGGTTTTAGCACATCAATAAAAGCAAAGTCCTAAAGCTGAGACATACATTGTTATTAATGATATAATGAATTCACTGTGGAAACTAAAGCTGACAAAGCCAGCCAGGATTTCAGGTTTTCTCTTGCTTCCACTGTGTTTTCCACAGCATGTCATCACTGTGACTGACTAGCAAAATGAAGGTGGCTGCTGGCGCCCTTTCTTGAAGTTGGGCCAATTAAACTCTGTACCTCTCACACTGGCGATGTTTATTGGCTAGCTCCTGAACAGTAAAGGTGCCCACTCAGATTTCCTCATCACTGACTTCCTTCACTTCTTATCAAGTCTATCAACTAATCCCAGTTTCTAAAATGTTCCTGGAGGTAGTTTCTATAGATGACTATTGCCCACCAATTTTATAGAATAAAAAATATTTAGGGCTAAAAGTTATAAAGATTGACTTTGGTAGTTTACAACCATGGCATTGCTACACTGATGTCTTATGAATAGTTGTGAGGTATATCACAAATAATTGTAACTTTTTTTCTCTTTTAGTTGAGGTGAAATTCATATAACATAAAATTAACCACTGAGTGTTCAACTCAGTGGCATTTAGTACAAGCACATTGTTACATAACCACCACCTTATCGCTATGACATTATTTTTAATAGGTGCATAGTTCAGATTATCCCTTTAATGAGTCACCTTCGTTAGTAATGAGTCGCCCTCACTTATATTCAATACAGTGTTCTGAGAGGGTGAGAAATGGATAGTGATAAATTTGCAAGCTAAGCATTTCCAATAACTGGCAAGTCAAAGTATCTTGCCACCTGGTTGAAGATCACTGTGCATCTCATCCCATAAATGCATTGATTCATTCAAACATTCATTCATTCAGCTCTTCCTCTATGTCTATGCCCTCCAAACCTCAAACTCATAGACACACTGACAGTGATAGTACAGGGCTATGACTGTGGCCTATACAAGTATAGTCAAAGGAGAGTGTAACCAACTATGCTCAGCAACAGAAAAACTGCTTATAGCAGGATTCACTATAAGGAGAAGGTTGAGTTAGTTCTGAAGGTATATCAAATAACAAAAGGAAGGCAAGAATGTTGAAAAGAAAGTATTCTAGGCAGAGGAAAGAAAACTGGTGAGGCATGTCCAGCTAGACTGTAGGATATCATCACAGTATAAGTAAAAACGTATTAAGCACTTTTTACATGCCAGGCATTCTTGTAAGCATGTTACATTATACCTTCAAAGTCACACTAAGAGCTAGGTACCATTCACATTAAATAGCTGAGACCTCTGAAGTAAAGAGAGGTTAAATCAGGGGTGGGGACCCCGTAGCCTCCTAGGTCCTTAAGTGTGGCCTTTTGACTGAATCCAAATTTTACTGAAATAATTCTTTTATTTTTATTAATATATTTTTGTTCATCTTTTATATTTTTATTTTTAAAATGAATGTATTTAAGATACCAAAGAATAAAATAAGTTTTAACCAAATAATCCTCCCAGGTTGACTGGCACAAATAGAACATTAGTAAGCCATAATGGCTAAATTGATGCCTGCTACGCTCATGACTTAGTTCTAACTTCCTCCGCCTGACGGGCACCACTACCACACAAGGTAGGTTGGCGAGAGTTTATGGTGGTCAAGTGTGCCATTCTGTTATCAGCTTTGACAACAGTGCACTGTGTTTCTTTTTGAAGTGGAATGTGTGAACAGTTGCACACCTGAACAGTGTTTTTTAATTCTGTCTGCTTAACAGCCCATCATTCAAAGAAGACAAAGAGAACACTGCAAAAAACAGATTTTTTAATGAGGATTGGGAATTGCACTATTACCTTGTTTCTGCTAAAGATAAGATGATTTGCTTGCTTTGTGATACTGCAATATCAACATTAAAGAAATTCAATGTTCATCAGCATTATAACACTCATAAGGACCACGAATATTTTAAATTACAGGGAGAGGTGTGAAACATTCTATTGCAGAAATTAAAAGATGAAAAGCAAAAGCAAAGACAGATCTTTCAAGCAGCAATAAGACCCAGAAATAACACCACTGAAATAACTCATAAAGTAGCTTAGATGTTCAGGGAAAAAAGGAAAGCCATTCAGTGATACAGAAATTGTGAAAGAATGCATTGTCAAAGTTGTATGATGCTTAGACCCCAGTGACATTTCAAAGTACAAACAACTGCCTCTTTCAGGGAGAACCATAACTGATTGGCAGCATGAATCGGCCTTCAACTTAACAGAACAACTTCATGCAATAGTTCAAAAGGAAACCAATGACTTTGGATGAATCAACTGATATTACTGACTCGGCACAGGTTTTATACTTCATTCAGGTCATAGCAGAAGATTTTCTTTGCTACAAAGAGCTAACCACTTTGGGCATTCTTTAGAACAGAACATGGGGAATAGATACCTTAAACAACTTTCAAGATAAATGTCATGAAGTTGGACTGAATTTGGTAAATTTAGCAAGTGTATGTACAGACAGTGCACCTTCCATGACAGGAAAACATGAAGGGTTTATTGCACAGATTAAAAAAAGGTATTAACAAATACTGATGCTCTCATTTCTTTTCATTGTATCTTGCATCAGCAAAATCCCTATTGTAAAGCTACTAGCTTAAGTGACACTTTGCAACAAGTTATAAGTATCGCTAACTATATTCCTGCAAACACAACATGGCATCTTGTTTCATAACATGCTAAAGTTGAATGATGAGGTATTCAGTGGGGATTTGCTGTATCTTTCTAAAGTGCATTGGCTATTGCAGGTACAGGTGTTAGCCAAAATTTTGTCTCTGCAAGAACAAATAGTTAAATTTTATGAAGAACAGAATCAGCAATGTGAATTATTGAAAGAAGACTTCTACAAGAATGCAGCATTTCTGTGTGATATCATGTCAAATCAAAACAACTTAAATACTCCTTTGCAAGGTAAAACTAAGTCTGTACATGATATATGGCAAAAAATCCAAGCATTTAGAAAAAAAACTTTTTTTTCAAAACAATTCTTCTTCAAAAGGAAATTTCAGATGAGCATTTTCCCCAGTTAGCAAAGCTCACTGATGAGCAGGATGATATATGCAAATCATTTGAAGAACACGCACCTGTTACAGATCTATTAATTGGAGAATACAATGAAAGCTTCACTGACTTTGAGAATCATGACATCACACTCAAATTAGCATTTCAGCCTCACCTAGTTGATATCACCAAGGCACCTGAAGAACTACAGATGGAATTGATTGAGCTCTCAGTAGATGACATTTTAAAGTCATTGTTTGATGCTAAGAAAGATCCAATTGAAACATGGAAAACTTCAATAGAATACCCAATGCCTTTGGCAACGTGCCTGAAAAATGCTTTCTGCTTTTCAACCACTTATTGCTGTGAATCTACATTCTCCTACCTAACCCAAATCAAGGTGCCCTTAAGGTCCCAAACGACCAATACCCATCTAGAGAATCAACGGAAACTGCGGACCTCCGAGCTGCAACCACATATTCAAAAGCTTTCCAACAAAGAGCAGACACCACAAAGTCATTAAAAGGTTAGCTAGCTTTAAAATGAACAAATAGTTTTCATTTTTTGAAATTATTAAGTACATAGTAGTTAGATTTTTACAAAATAATGTACATTTTTAAGTATATCTAATTGAAGTTTCTTGAATGTGGCCTTATTTAATTACAGCTAAATTAATGCAGCCTTCCAAGGTTCCCCACCCCCGGGTTAAGTAGCTTGGTTACACAGCTGCTAAGAGGCTGAGTGGGAATTTAAGCCCAAGCAATCTAGCTTCAGAGCCTATCTTTTTCATCACCATACAATCTACACTGTAGTCTTTTTTCATCTTAATTTTAATAAAATTAATAACTTAAGGCAGATCTTTATGATGGAAAATACAATACACCACAATACACTGAAAGTGAACAAATGACTAATTTGAACGAGTGGGCACCACTAAGAATCACTTTGGCCTCTGAAGAAATGAGAGCACAAGCAACAAACCATATCAGATTAGGAAAGCTTAATTTATTTCTTATTCTTTTAGATTAAAAAATATAAAAACAGAAGTTCTCAGATTTTCCCCATAAACTATTTTCTTACAACCACCCACCCCTCACCTCAGCCCAAAGTGTACACCTGTCTACTTCGGAGACTTCCACTAGACAGTGGAGAGACAGGGCAACGTTTTAAGAAGGTGAGTAATGTGAGGTGTGTGCTTTTTAAACAATTACGTAGAAGGAATAAGAAGGGAGAGAGCAAGGGGAAAAAGAGAGACCAGAAAAAGAAAAGTCATTAGGATGCCATCTGCAATAGATTCAGCAAGTGATAATTAGGTACTAAACTATGACTGTAGGGAGTCAAGTGAGAAAGATTAAATGACCTTCCCCAGGACTTGAGTCAAGAGATGTACCAGAACCAAAACATGGGTCTCTAGGTTGCACTGATCTGGGAACGGCGTTACAGAATGGATTTGCAGAAAAATCTTTATCATGAAATTTCTAAGACTTCTCTTTATAACTACTCTTGTCCACAATGCTTATTTTTTAAGTCTAATTTTAACTAGTAAACAAATTGTGGCCCAAAATGAATAATATGATAATATCAACTAGCACAGGATCCAGGCAGGTAACTAAGTAATTTGGTATTAAAATTTCAGATTTAGCCTTACAATCCAGAAACAAAACACTTCATTACAGAGCAAGTGTAGGGATTTGAAACACATTCCTTTGTAAAATAAGCTATTCCAAGACACAAATTTACAGGACATAATCCTCACAAGTGAGCTTCCAAACAAGCTTTTTAAATGAAACTCCATCAGAGAAGTCATTTAAGAAGACAGATTCACATTTTATTAACGTGACAAGTGTAACAAGATAAATATATCATATGACTCTCAAATGACATAATTAATGTAGCTTATGTGACATATTTCTATTAATGATCTTTTATTATGTGTGAACAGTAAAATAACATTAGATAAGCAATGAAAAAATCCAATCAGCAGCAGCTTTCCTGAAGGTTTTGACTGCAGTCTTATTTACATAGTGTTATCTGACACTAATCTTTGGATTTTAAAGAGTAGAAATAGCTTCAGAACTGTAAACAAACATGTTCTTATGAGATGAGCATTTTAATTACTATCATTTCTGCAAATGCATGATAAAAATAATGTGATTCATGATAACCTCTTTAGGCAAAAACAGAGGGAAGTATATTTTGCCAGGCCAGTCAGGTTATGTGAATAAAAGGATCATGACACTGGATCTGGAGCCTCTTCTACAGAGCCTGAGACTGTGTCTTAACCATAACTTCCACTGAGATTTTGAGATTTTGCACAGAGTATAGCTGCCCTCATCCTGATATTGTCTGCAAAAGACTAAAAGTGAGTGACAAAATATTCTGGTTTTCTTTTCTTTTTGTTTGTTTTTTAAGCGACACGGTCTCACTCTGTCACCTAGGCTGGGGTGCAGTGGCATGATCATAGCTCACTGTAATCTCCAATTCCTGGGCTCAAGTGATCCTCCCACTTCAGCCTCCCAAGTACCTCGGACTACAGGCATATGCTACCATGCTCAGCTAATTATTTTGTTTGTTTGTTTGTTTTTCAGTAAAGACAGGGTCTTGCTATGTTGTCTGGGCTGGTCTCGAACTCCTGGCCTCAAGCAGTCCTCCCTCTCGGACCTACCAAAGTGCTAGGATTATGGGTGTGATGGATGGTGCCTGGCACTGGTTTTCTTTAATAACCCACTACAGTATAATATCTATGAATCAACTGAAATATAAGAAAATCTAAAAATACAGGTTTTACAAAGTAATCACTCTTGTTCAAATAAATATTAATACTTCTTGAGCAACTGTATTACCCTTGGCACCAAAAAAGAGATGTGAGACATGGTTCCTGAACTCAAGGCGTTCAAAGTATCATGAGGAGGCTAGATATATACATAAAGAGATAGAGATATATGCAAAAAGAGATAAAAGGATTACAATCTATAAAAGACTATCCATCTAAAGTATTTTAAAAGCTCCAAAAATTCAGAGGTAGGTAAAATCACCGTTTCTTTAAAAGGAAAGGAGAAGGGGGAGAAGAGCATCCTGGTGCTGGTATCCAGAAGTAAGGGAGCAAAGTGATGCCTCAATTTCATTGACTGGGATCTTCTTAGCTCTATCTTTCTTGGATAAAGAGCTTTGGTCATCAAAGTTCCCAAGTACAATAGTAAAGAACACATTTTTGAAGTAAATAAAGCCTGGTCCATTCTTAGCTCTGACCCTACCATGCTGTGTGACTCCGGATAAGTCACTTCACCCCTCTAAATCTCAGTTTCCTTCCCTGTAAAAGGCAAATTGTAACACCTACCGCCTTACTGGATAAGAATTAAATAAACGCATATAGACCAATAAGAGAGGACTAGCATAGAGCAGACACTTTTAAAATTGTAGCTGCTGTTTGTATGATATCAAATGCCATTCTTACCATGATGAAATCAGGACAACCACTCAGAATCTTGTTTTTTTTTAAGCCACTTTATTGAGGTATGATTGACATAGAAAAAGCTGTATATATTTAATATATACAACTGGATGAGTTTGGAGATGTAAGTATATTCTTGTGAATCTTTCTTTGTACGGAAATTACATCGCAATTGGTAGGAGAGCCATTGTGCCCTGTAAGACTGGGTCCTAAGCTCCACACTGGTCCTAGGGGCAGAACATGATTAATCTCATTCTGATGGTTTCTTTGTATAAAGGTAGCAGACTCTAACTGAATTCTCCGGACTCACATCTTTAAAAAGCTTGTTTTAGAACTTAGTTTAACCTAGCAAGTAAGCAAAGAGAAGGAAAGAGCTTCCCTTCAATCATATACCCCAGCTGCATGCTCAGTGAGAAACGAAGAAATCTAGAACCTACAGTCACTTACAGTGAGCATCGCATTTAGAAAAGCCAAAACTAGTAGTGGCTGACAGGACATCATGATAACAAGCTACCACAAATGCTGCTTGGGGCAGCATTCTGTGTATGATCTTCCTAGCTTTGTAAAATCACATCAATGCAGGATTACTTTTCATCTGTAGTGTAAAATGGTTTTTATGAAATAGTTTGGTAAAACACATGGCATGTGACTGTACCACTACAAATGTGCTAGCAGACCCAGGCAGAAACCGTGGTAATGATCTGATCATGTGAGTATTCTGGCAAGAGTAAGAAAATGAACTTAATCTTTGTAAAGACTTATTGGTGCCCTACCAGAGTTGGATATGGGGTCTCTTCCAAAGAAGCTTCCATTTCTAATATAGCAGAAGCAAGAATTGTTCTCAAGTCACTACCAAATAATCATGCAGTATTTAATGGCTCAGCTTATTTTTTAATCTTCTATGAACTCTGCAGAATTATATCTAGATCCTTATAACATGATGATTTGAGATTATAAATACAGTGAATAAATACAACCTTCTGGTATAGCAATTTAAGCATCACAGAGTAAATACTGCAGAGTGAATCCTAGCACTTGAAACAGAATCTTCCAGAGTCCAGAAATCTACCTGACTGCCAAGAATAATACTTCCGTGGTTCAAGCAAGACCAGTACCCAGAGGGGTTTCCACAGACATAACCACATGAGTTACTGCATATTGGGTAAAATAGAAAAAACAGACATTTATGAATGTACAGTTTGCAGACATCTTAAAACTACGCATAAACATGCAATTTACAAATATAGGAGAAATGGAGGACTTTAGGAATATGCAGCATCTGTTTAAATTGCATAATTACACGGTTTCTTCTATGGGTTTTCCCCATCCTAACTGTTTTTACTAGGGTTTGGAGATGGGGGTGGGGAATACATGGATCTCTCAACCAAAGTAAATAATACCAATTTCACTGAAGGAAGCTCTATGATGAGAACTAATATATAAGAGATTCTTGACTTCGCTATGAGGTACAAAAGATACAATGTCAGAGGACAAAAATCACATCAATTAGGTATCAAAGAAAACCTTTCAATTCACCAGGCTACATTGAAGCCAGGTTAGGTTCTCTAGCAATAAAACAAATGCACAATATCTTCTTATGCACTTCACACCACATGTGATTTCTATTTCAGCTCTGATGCAAAACACGGTATCACACATCATGCCACAAAGAAAGAGTCAGTTTAGTTAGTTCAAATAAAACACCAGGCAGCTGCTAACAGAGACAGGTCACGGCTGGGGAGGGGCACGGCACATTCAGTTCGCTATGTTTTCCTTCAGAAGAATGTCAATAAAAACCATGTCCAAATGTGGTATTTGAAGTTAAAAAAAAAAAAAAAAAAGTCCTGTTATGCAGTGAACCACTGGGTTCACCTAACAGTTAGGGGCAGTCAGACAAGTTAGCAAAAGGGAGCCCTAGTCAAACGTACAGCTGCCAACAACTTGAAGAAAGCTGTCTTTCCCCTCAACGTCCTGAGGTAGGAACCAGCCCCACATTTAGAAACGTTATTTCTGGGACCAATAGTAATTTATTTTGATAGAACCACTGGATTTTTTTTTCTTGAGTTCTCAACAAAGGAGCCATATTAGGAAATAATCTCGCAAAAAGCAAAGTGTCCCCTCCCCCCTTCCCCACGATCGATGCACACACGCTGGTGCACGCTGACACGCAGACACACGCCTGTGCACAATGGCCGGCGCGCACACTCGCACGGGCCCACGAGGCCGCCGGGAGCCCAGCGGGCCGAAAGCCCAGCCGTGGCCCTGCCCCAGGCACTCGGGCGGGAGGCCCCGCAGCCCCGCCGCCCAGGAACCAGCTGCTGGGCGGTTGTGCTGGGGCTGCTCGCCCCCCAGCGGGGCCCTGGGGAAGCAGCTGCCAGCGGCTCCGAGCCTATTAACCCCTTGGAGAAGTAGGTGTTACAGCACCCACCTGCGGGGGCCCTTGGAATGTGTCGGGGGTGCAGCCCCAAATGGCCCCCAGGAGACGGGCAACACTGAGTCCTTAGACCCTGGCAGCTCTTGGCTGGCTCCCACAAAGCTAATCGTTTAGCTGTCTCCACAGGACTTCTAAAGCAAATGGGTGTTTCTCAGCTGTCACCCTGATCACCCTGAGGGTCCAGGCGTATCAAGAGGAAAAAACTTAGAAGGCAGTGGACGCAGACCGGACTTGGTAACTCGGCCCTACGGGACTGGAGCAAGTCCCTAAGGGACCAGGGCTGCTTGGACCGGCTGGTCCAGCGAACTACACAAGGGGTGGAGAGACCTGAGGGCAACCGCCGCCTGTCACCCTTCCCTAGGTCTGGCATTGGGGCCCCGTCCCCACTCCGGGACACTTACCTTCTTCCGGGGCTGCCATTTCATCATATTTGTACAGCCGATACGTGGAACATCAAGATGTTGGCTGGGGGCTGGGGGCAGATGCAGGGCAGCGGCGACTGCAAGTCATGCTGCCTCCCTCCCACCCCCTAATTCTTTCCCATATTCACTGCGAAGGTAAAAACCCCAGGAGAGTCCAGTCTTTTCGCCTTCAGTTCAATGAAAAGTATCCCCAAACCACGAACACACTTCCCAGCGGGCTAGGAAGTCCCAGCAGCCACCGGCGTACTCCCGCCAGAGCTGCCAGAGCGGGGCATTTTCCCGGCCGGCGCCTGCAAAAGGAGCCTGCGGCAGGGGGTCTCCAAGCTGGCAGCAGAGACCCTCACTCAGAGAAGAGACTGAGAACGCGAGCTGCTACAGAATCCCAGTAGGACTCCTGCCATCCAAACCCCTTTTGGCGAATTCTCCTCTTCTCAAAAAAGATTAGACAAGCAATCAAACCCTCACGCGCAGCCTGGAGCAATTCCCAAAATTCTGGGTGTATTTCCCGTTTGTAAAATTTAGCAAAGAAAATTCCAAAGATCTGTAATAAGAGCTTCTTGACGCTGTTTTCTCTTCCTTCTTGGATAACTTGGGGAAAGGATCTGCCCTTCCCGAAATGCCTACCTTCCCTGAACACTGTAAATAGGAAAACTTGGTTTGTGTGTTTAGATTTTTTTTTTTTTTAAATTCCCAAGAACCTTAGTGGGGGAAAGGCTGGAAGGATATCCTGCAAGAACCCAACTCCACAGCTCAGTCTGCACTAATGACTTCCTTCCCTTCAGTGCGAACACAGCCTGCCCAGCTCCAGCCACACAGAGCAAACGGTTTCTGGGTCTTAGTGCCACGACATCTGCTCCAACACAAAAAGTAAAGCATGCAGTTTCAGAGGCACCCAACAGCTCCTAAGGAATCAGAGCTGAAGGAGACCTACACAGTCAGGAAACCATTTCAAAAGGTATACTTAGATTTGTGAGTTATATCAAGAGAAAAAAAGGAAAAGGAAAGGACTCTAAGCCAAAGACCTTAATTTCTGATTTGAAGAAAAAAGATTTGAGGTAACTGACGGAATAAAAAATTGTAATAAAGAACTTTGCCCCCAAATTAACTTTAATAGATTCTATTTGTTTCTCTAAATTTAGCACTAATTTTATTACTATAAAAACACTTGGCCGGCACGGTGGCTCACGCCTGTAATCCTAGCACTCTGGGAGGCCAAGGCGGGTGGATCGCTCAAGGTCAGGAGTTCGAGACCAGCCTGAGCAAGAGCGAGACCCCGTCTCTACTAAAAATAGAAAGAAATAATCTGGACAACTAAAAATATATATATATAAATTAGCCAGGTATGGTGGCACATGCCTGTAGTCCCAGCTACTCAGGAGGCTGAGGCAGAAGGATCGCTTGAGCCCAGGAGTTTGAGGTTGCTGTGAGCTAGGCTGACGCCACGGCACTCACTCTAGCCAGGGCAACAGAGTGAGACTCTGTCTCAAAAAAATAAAAATAAATAAAAATACTGGTATGGGGATTGAGTTTACTACTTCTGTGAAATTATTCCATCCTATTTAAGGAGATCCATCTACAAATATAAAATACTATGTAATTCTGCTATTATTCATCATCCAACATGTCTATCAACTCCTATCCCACCATAAAGCTGTTTTGATATCTGGCAATATACTAGGTAGTATACACTACCAGAATACCAACTGAAGTACATAATAATAGTAACTGATGTACTATGAGGTCAATGTTCCAAAAATACTTAATTTATTACTCTCCATGTTCCATATGCATTGCCAGGATTGGCTAATGTATGAGATTATATGCAGATTGATCAATAACTATATGAGATTATAATTATGTCATTAAAACACCTAAAACAGTTAACTCGGGGATTACTTCTGAGATTTTTTCCAAGCCTGAGAGTCTAAAATTCAATAGGGAAAGCATTATCTTTTTAAGAATAATATTAACAATTTTAGCTGAATGAATAGGTACTATTTATTGAGACACCAGTCTATGCTAGAACCCATACCTACATTCATTATCTCACAGACCTGCAAAGAAGGTCTTATTGTTCCATTTTCCAGATGAGGACACTGAGATTCCTTTGTTCAACCAAGACCGCACATATACAACATGGTGGGGCTGAAATTCAGACCCATAATGACCTCTTCAGAACCTATGCCTTTTTTATGATATGCATCATAGTTACATGCCAACCTTATCCCTCATCTCAATAAACTTATTAAGTACCAATGACTAAAGCACCTTCTATTGGCCAGTCCCTATTCAAGTACTAGAAATATGAGTAAGAAGCTGCCCTTCCTCTTGAGAAGATGACATAACTGCAGGCAGGAGTCACAAATAACTGCAATACTCTGTGTGTATTCTAACATATCTAAATCGTTCTGGACAATCTCACTTATTAATAGATATGCTATTAGCATTGAAAGTTCAATAAATTCCAAACCAAATTCATCAATCTACCCCCAAATCAGCTTCTCTTCCCAATTTTCCTTTGTATATCTATAACAGCATTATTCTTCCAGGATCACAAACTAAAAGTTTAATATCATTCCTTATGTGTAATCTATCACCAAGTCTCCTTACTTCTTTCTTAGACATCACTTTCAAATTCCTGTTGCTCACATCTACGGCCAGGGCCTCATAAAACAAACATATATTAAGTACCAACTAGGTACAAAAGCATCGTATAGGACAGAAAGGTATAAGACCAAGTCCCTATGCTAGACAAGGTTACAAAGAAGTTAGGACAGAAAGGAAGACCTATAAGAAGACAACCAGCACTCACTGCCTTAGTCAGTTAAACAACAAGTGAGTTATGTGGTCAACGGGTGCTCCAGGAGTTAGGAGAAATCATCATGAACAGGGATGGTCAAGGAAAGCTTCACAAAGGAACTTGAAGTGAAAATTCAGAGAAGATATAACTAAGTCTGGAGCCAAAAGCCAATGTGCTTATCATAGACTGTAATGCCCTTCAGGATCTGGACCCCTCTACCCTGCTGAGCTCACCTTTTACACTCTTCCAACTCCCTTACTCATCTCCTGCCATACTGCCCTCTCACTGTCCTTTGACCATGCCAAGCACACACTTCCTGTGCTCTCTTCCTGGATCACTCTTCCTCTTGGCTCCCTCCCTCAGTCCTTCAGGATTCCATTGAAATATATTATTAGAAAGGCTGTCTCTCACCATGCCACCTAAAATAACAGCACCAAGACCCTCATGCTGCTACATTTTACTTCATAGCCCTTATGTCTCACACACTCACACACTCTCTCTTTCACACACACACATACACACACACACACATATGTATTTGTTTATTTATAAAATGTCTATTCACCTCACAAGAACATAAATTCTAAGGAAGCAGGAACTTCACTCTGTTATAGTACCAACACCCAGCAAACAATGCCTGACATACAGTAGGCAAGCAATAAATATTTGTTGAATAAAACAATGAAAGAAAGAGAAAAAGGAGAATAGTGTGAGCAAAGGAGGCAGGCATATGTAAGACATATTCAAAGTACAAAATATTAACCTACCTAAAATATAAGGCTTAAGTATGAGAATATTATAGGCAGGGACTTTGTCTTGTTCGACTTTGCAATCCCCAGTGCCTAGAACAGTACCTGGCACAGAAGAGGTACTCAAATTTATGGGATAAAAGAATGCATGGTGGGGAAGAAAAAAAGAATGAATGGTAAATAAATGAAATTCCATTCCAATCCCTACAAAGTAAAGATACTTTGGCAAGGGAGTTGGAACCAAATAGCTGGGAACACTGAATGTAAGGCAAAGATATGTGCATGATTAAAATGCTTATTATGACCTTTTGACAGATAATGAAACTGAAGCTCAGAGGAGTTAAGTGATCAATGCCACACAGCAAGTCAATGGCAATGGAAGGGCTAGAACCCAAGGCTCCTTCTGCTTATAAACCACTGCCTGAGTGATGGGGTAGGAACCTACAACTGCTTTAGGAGGCAAGAGAGAAGTTTCTACTTTCCTCTCTGCCTCTGACTTGCTATATAACAAAAATTTGCAGAAGAGCAAGGCAGGCAACATGAATAAGATAAACAGAGTCAGGCAAAAAAATAAAAGGGAACTATGAGGTTTATAAACGTAGAGACACATGAATCACGTAAAAGAGGTGAGTGCTAAGCAACTCAGTTGACGTCAATTGATGTCATGCTGGAATATCAGTCCAATAGTGTCGCATCCTCTAAATTTTCATAAGAAGCTAAAAATTTCCTGATTTTTAGCTGTTTGCTCAAAAATTTTAAAGCTTCCTAACAGGCCAAACAAAACACGCCTGTAGGGTTAAATTCCATCTGCAAGTCCTAATTTGTGACTGCTGACTTAAACCACTCAAGGCTTCACTTTCCTATATGTAAATTAAGGGACCCAATAATTCCTAATCTGTGGTGTGGTTTTCAGAAGGCATCTGTGAATTCACATGCATACTATGCATGGTTTGTGGACTGAAGAGCACGCTCAGATGTTGTTGGACTTAATAGAATACAAAGTTATTTAAACAGGGATGGCGGAGATCTGTGATCAGTATTATATTAGGAAAGGAGAAAATACATGTCTTTTACTGCAGAAAAATAGAATCAATCTAAAACTTCAAAGTAATGCAAGTCTTTAAAACTAGTTTCCAATTTTTTAGGTACATTTCCTTTGGGTCGCTTATTTGTAATTTCTATGGCACTTCTTCCCATGCTGTTTGGTCAGTAAGTTTTAGCTTTCATTAACAGGTACCACTTGATAGAGGACCATTACCTAAAAGTCTTTAAATACTCACTGTTTTAAATCATCTTATTTTCTTCTTCTTTGTGTCCTTATTTTTTTTTTATCTTGCTTAAGCCAAATTGAATCAGTATTTATCCCTGAAACATTTACAGAATTACTATTGTAGCAATATACTTTCTCCATTAGGAATTATTTATATAGAGCTACTAAGCCAGCACAGTTCAAAATGTTAAAGTTTAACATTATTGTTTTAAAGATCCAACATCGAACAGTAAGAACACATTTTCCCAGATCTGCAGGCATTTTTACATTTCCTTCATTTTTTAAATAGCACTTTGCAAATCACTTCCCTAAAAGCACATACTGTAAAAGTCTATTAAAATAGTATTTTCCTCAATAACTATTTGTCTATTTCAATCTGAACAAAAGCAAGAAAGAGGAAAATGAATGAAAAAAACACACTTTTTTTCACTGTTGTGAATTTCAAGATTTCCTAAGGAGTGATATGTCTGACATTGATCACAGGGTAAATGCCTGAAAAAGCTAGCCTCATACTTATTTACATTTATTGTATTTTAGAAGTAGAATATTTAACTCAATGTGAAACAGTGTTTGGAAAATACATTAATTTTCTTAAAGACCTCTAAATTATTTTCAAGTATCTAAAGAAATGTTAGGAAAATAAAGGGACAAAGGTAGAAGTATATTTGACACAAAAAAATATTGCCTTATTAGTGATATTTCGCACAATTGGGTACTTTGATAACATAAAGGCCTTGCTTTACAAAAAAAAAAAAAAACTAAAATAACTCATTACAGTAAGAATTCTGCCACTCAGCCCAGTTGATGCAGGAGGACCATGCTCCCATTCCACCTGGCATGAAGCTACTGCAGATTGCTCCACAATATCCAAAGAGGATCACCTCTAACCTTACCCACCTCACCTCTTTCCACCATCAGGTAGCTCCAGAGAGGCTGAAATTCCACCCTTTAACTTCAGCACTCATTACAGAGTACTCATTATGTACAAGGGACTACACTAGGCACTGTGAGAGGAGACAAAAATAAATTAGACGATTTTGCCCTTGAGGAGACAGCAATCTGGTGGAGGTTAAAGAAGACAGTACACAACAAATAAACAACAATAACAATAGCAGCTAACATTAACTCATCTTGCTATTGGTCTGACTCTAAGAGCCCAAGCTAAGTGCTCAAAAACATGATAACTAATGACATATTCTCTCATTAAGACTGAAGAAGCCCTAAAGAGTAATTCTGACTGTGGTAACTATGAAAGGTTTCACAGGAGAGGTTACACAGTATTCTTTCAACAAGCAGGGTTTAAAGGGTTGGGGATGGGAGGTTCCATATTAAAGGGACACAACATGAGCCAAAACACGGAGGTATAAAAATGTGGACCACATTAGCAAGTGATCTGATACTGTAGTTCCCAGCCCCATGTTAGGGACCCACTGCAGAGCACCGCCCCCCACCCCCACGAAAAAATTGTCTTCCATGAAACTTAGGAAGCAAGGGCCACACAGCAGAAGGTGAGCAGCCAACAAGAGAGCTGAGCTTCATCTGTCTTACAGCTGCTTCCCATCGCTGGCTTCACTGCCTGAGCTCTGCCTACCCCGCTCCACCCTCAACATCCATGGAAAAATTGTCTTCCATGAAACCGGTTCCTGGTGCCAAAAAGGTTGGGGACTGATGATAATAGATCTAAAACCTATATGCAAGGCAAGCTGTAGTAGAGTTAAGTTTGGAAAGCTGTGAATGCTATTCTCTTAACCATAATGACAATACCTATCTTTTATTAAGTATGTGCCAAGCACTGAAATATTTTAAACAGTTTTTATTTCATTGAAATAACATCTTCCTAACACTTTCATGAGGAAGAATTATTATTATGACAATTTTATAGGAGAGGAATCTAAGGATAAAGGGTTAAGTCAATTCCAAACTTATCATGGCTAGAAAGTGGTAGAAAGGAAACTCAAGTCAGTCAGACATCAAAGCCTCTTAACTCCTGACTTAGAGTAGTATGATGAGCCAGCACACGATTTTAATTATGGTATTGGCAATTCTATTTTACTTTTATGCTGGTAATTCTACAAGTACTGTGGAGGATAGAAAGAAAAGGAGGACAATAAAGACAGGAAGGCCAAATAAGTTTCTGTTGCATAGATTAACAAGAGATGAGGAAGTCTTGAATTTGGGCAGCAGAAACAGAAAAAGCACCTTCCTGAGAAACATTTCACAAGTAAAACAGGTCCTAAGAACTTGTTTCATGAAAAAGACAGGGAAGAATTTAAAGGTGATCCCCAAATTTTTCACCATCTTTTAGGAAAAGAGACACTCTACTAACTGAAGTATGGATCACAGAAAAAACAGATATTGAATTCGGTTTGAGACTTGTAGGATCTGAGGTACTGACAGGAAAGACATAGGGATGTGGAGTAGGTAGGCAGAGGTTTGGTCTAGTAGAGTGAAGGATATCTATTGATGCAGATATTGATTGATTGATTGATAGAAGACAGATGTAGCTATAAAGAGATGGAGGGTCATTCACATGATGATATATATAAAGCTTTCGGTTAAAAAAAATTCTTCTAGGGATGGAGTTTGAAATGAGAAGATTAAAACTAGAGGCAGTGAAAGAAAGAGAGAAAATAGAGTCTTGAGCGTGTTATTCTTCTAAATACAACCCACTTCACTGCCCAGATGGGATGGGAGACCTACCCAGTTTCCTGAGGCAGCAATTTTTATTTGGCCAATACTGCCAGCTTCAAACCCCAGATCCGCCATTCACCACCTGTGTGTCCTTGTGTTACTTCTTTTTTTCTGTATCTCAATTTTTAACTCTGTAAATGGAGATAATAATAGTGCCTACCTAACATGGTTGTTGGGAAGATTAAACTGTATATGTAATTATCCACACACATATATACACATAATATATTCTATGCACAGAATAATCCTATATGTTTAGCATTATTATTATAGTTGTTATTTTATGATGCTAACCCCGATTTTTTTTTTCTCTTTCTTCACCATGGATTTTGTACTGATTATATTTTAAGGGCCACAAGGTACCAGAATTAATGCTCATGTGTTTCAGTGGTATAATCATTTTTCTAATAGGACTTCTGCTTCTGTCCATGACATAGCAACTGGGACCAGGCTTATTCTCCTGACACAACTAAAAAATGGGATGAAATAAAGGAAAAATACTGCTTTCCAAACAACAGGAAGCATTGTACTAGTAACCTTTAGAGAAGCAAAACAAATGAGATGAGCCCAGTGATCACCCTGCCTTTCTGCCTAGAGGTACTTTCCAGACCACAGGGCAGGAAAGTGATCCTAAGCAGAGCAAAATGGTCTTGTTGGGGTGAGGAGACAGATCAGAGTTTGAGGAGGACAAAGTAGCTCAAACATTGAGAGTAAAGCACTGGAAGGGGCTATACCAACAAGGACTTCAAAAATCAGCCCAGGGGTTCCCTCGAGTTTTGGCTGAATGTTGGCCAACGTAGAGTGAAACTCCATATGGCAAGGCAAAGGGAAGCTATAAGCTGAACAATTGCCAAAGTTCATCAGAGCTGCAAGACTTTCAAATTCCACCCAGCCAGGGTGGAGGGACATCATTGAACACCTGGGGACATTCAGTGGAGACCTCAGAAAGATCATGTCTTTGCAGAAAGGGTAAACTAGCCTAGAATAAAGTGTACTCTGAGTTTGCCCTAACAAAGCTTAAAAACAAACCTTGAAAGAAGCAAACTTAATCTGCAAGTAACTTAACTATCTCTCAGAGCAAAGTTCAATAATCTTTGAAGGAAGACAACAAAATCTACCACTCACTGTAAAAGGCCAGCATTCAATCATTTTCCAATGATGCTTATAAAAGGACATGTGTGCTAGCCTGGAAATACACAAGTTCTCACTTAACGTCATGTATAGGTTCTTGGAAATGGCAACTTACAAGCAAAGCGATATACAACAGGTCCTCAAATAATGTCTTTCCTTCAACCTTGTTCTTTATAATAAAAAATGGTTTCATTATATATTATTTTGCTTAAAGTCACAGTTTCCAAGAACTTATCAATGATATTAAGTGAGGACTTACTGTACTTTAACTGTACTCTTTGCCAAGCAGTTAATCCTTCTATCATAAGAATGCTATGCCTGTGTTATAAATTATCTTATATAAAGCAGGTTAATGGACTATAATATCTTGTGCTACAATCTTTTTATTTTTCTCTACCAGGTAGCTATAGAGCATGTGTAATTTGCTGTTAGGAAATTTACCAAAAAGGGGAAATTTTTAGTTTATGTTATCTTTAATTAAAACTTATCTGGAATAGATTTAGTGATCAGACATTTGGGCCAGAATACATAGCTCTGAATTTAGTAACCTTCTTTTAAAAACCCCGAATATGTAGTGGTAGTGATTACGTGTACTTTTTTTTTAATACGTAGATTTTACCTAAGAAAGATGCTTGAACTGGGGGCTTACATGTGTGTTTTAACCGAAAGAGGCTATATCTCTCTGGCTATGAAGAAAGAGACAAAGGAAAGTGAGTCTCTTCTCAATCCTGGGACAGGAAAGAGGTTGTAGGAAAAGAAAATCAGTATGGTAAAATATTATTCTTGAGGTCCATTTGGAGGCCTCTAATGACTTATTGCTCAACATCAAAATTATGAATTTATAAGCTGTCACAGAACTGAAATATGGTCATGACATGAGAGAATAACCACAGTCTTCTTTTCGGGGGGCATTTTTATGTTGAACTGCCTTTCATCTAAACTCCTATGCTATGTTTTGGGGGACTTTCCCATTATCTAAGTCTTGATGGAATGTGGAGAATCTCTCTCATGACAGCAACCAGAAAGTTCAGATAATTATTTTCCCCCACCACCTGAGCCTAAGATGAAGACACAATACCTAGGCCCAGTTCTTTGCCAGAACATTGAATTAAAGCAAGTGACACAAAGAATAGCAGCAGAGAGAATTTATTCTGGCAGTAGCCACAGCAACATCCAGTTTCTAGGGTCATCAGTGCCAGTGGATCTCATAAAGGTATCCTACATCCAGCTCTACCAGTGGTGGGTCAAGCTCTGGCATCCAGGGTACAACAGTTGCTCTGTATCATTATGGATGAGATCCAGATAACCTGCTCTCTCTTGGCTTCTGCCCATTTTCTAAACCTGATTCATCAGACTTCTTAATGATTCTATGAGCCACTGAACATCTTTTCAATAAAGTCACAGTTGCCTTCTGTTACTTGCAACTCAGAACCCTGACTGATGCACTGGGACATTTGATTTTGTTTATATTAGAACACAAATTTTTCTTATGTGAACATATCCATAGGTCTTCTGCCCTCTTTTCTGTCTATAATTACTCCCTCTGAGATCTCAGCCAGGCTCAAGCCTCTAAATACCATCTCTTAATTCATGAATCCCAAATTTATGTCTCAAATACTTATCTCTCTACAAAGCTCCAGACTTGTATAAATAATTGCCTACTCAATGTCTTCGCTAACATGTCTAACACACATCTCAGATTTATACAGCCAAAGAATCTGGTCCTTCTTCAGTTTTATTTTATCTCAATTAATGGCATCTCTATTCACACAGTAGCTCAGGCCAAAACCTTTACAGTCACCTTTGATTCCTCTCCTTTCCTGGCCCTCAACATCCAATCCACTAGCAAGTCCTCAGCTCTCTCTCTACAAAACCTAATCCAAATCCTGCCACTTTTTCATTACCTCTGTCCCTTCCTCTTTAGCCACAGATGCCACCATTATCATCTGGGCTACTACTATAGCTTCCAGTCTGTCTCCTGTGATGCAATCTCTCCGTGTAGCCAGAATGCTCTCTCCATAACGAAAATCAGATTGTGCATTTCCCCTGTTTAAAGATCCACTTAAGGCTTTCTGTTGCACGAAGAAGAAAATCCAAACCCTTTACCATGGCCCATAAGGTCCTACGTAATCTAGCCTCTACTTTGCACCCTCATTTCTTATCACACTTTCCCTTAAGTGTGCTGCAGCCATACCTGCCTTCTTGTGCCTCCTTAATGACCTTGGTAATTGCAGTTATGTCCACCTGGAATTCTTGTCCTCCAGAATAGGTGTTTCCTTCTCCACAAGGCTTCTTTTTAAATAGCAAGTCCTCAGAGAGGCCATCCATGACCAAAATTACCCTCCCCAAATTACTATATATCCTATTACTCTGTTTTGTCTTCTTCAAACCACTTACTATAATTTGAAATTCCATTATTAACTTTAACCTCTGTGACCCCCAACAGTTTGTAAGCTTTTATGGAGTGCTAGCTGTATTGTTTACCACTCTAAGTCCAGTCCTTAGAACAGCTCCCAGCATATTAGGTACTCATTAAATATCTGTTGAATAAATGAATATAATGTCAGTTATATGATAAGATTAAATACATAGAATTTCCTTTTGCAATAAAATTTTCATCATGGCATTTATTCACTTATCAAGGGATACCTGTAAATACCTTCATTCCTGAAAGATACTCTCCTAAGCGATACAAAAAGAGGCCATTCCTCTTAAGTCAGTATTATACCCAGACCTAAGTCAGAAGATGTTGAATTGAAAGAAATATAAACTTCTGAAAAATAAGCAATAATTATTCTGAAAATAATTATTGCCCAATAATGTCTTTTAGTGTAAGAACTCTAGTACTATCACTTTCTATCTTCATTTATATTAGGGAAAATCTTTATCACTCAAAGATAGGTAGATAAAATGATCTTTAGATAGTTTAATAAATAAATTAAAAACACTTCAAAATTCTTAGATGAAGTACAAATCACTTGTCAAGAGTACAATCTTATTTGTCAAAACATAAAAATGGAAAAAGAGAAGACACAGAAATAACAGTCTCAGAGCTGCCAAACTGACAGGCTGTCTTAAGTAAGACAGTCAAAACATTCATATGCTAATTTTTAAAGTGCTGTCTATCTGGCCAGCCATATGAAACCATAAGAGGGCTTTTTTCTTCCTATTTCAAAAGCATATGAATGGGTCAGAGAGTGAACACTGATTACCAAATTAAGCAACAGCAATTAAGATCATAAAGAATTTTCCATTTAAGTTCTGAGTGCACACACAAGACAAACACTAACTGACTTTCATGGGAGATAATTGAGAAGATCCAATCCCCACAAAAATATTCTTATCACCTATACCGTCTCACACAATTACTGGCAGTGTTCTAGGTACAGAACACAGTGGAAGAGATAACTTTCCATGTCAGTAGCTGGGGTTAGGCATATACCATAAATAGCACAAGTCTAACTTCTAAAACACCATCAAAATAGGGTTAAAGATTTAACTGAAATGTACAAAGATTATTTTTAATTATTTTCCTTCATTTAATATCTTACAGTTTTCCTATTCACATTTCTCCTAAGTAGTCCTCCCTCATGCAACACTAATAATTCTAAACAAAAGAGCACTTCCTTGCCATGTTCCCTCCACTGGGTTGATGAATTTGCCATCATATCTATACTGTCCTGTCTCACCCAATTCCTAAGATGTGGAATCCAGTTTAGCAATAAAACCGAAGTTTTGTTCAAATATGCTTTGGTAAGAATGCTGGTATTTCTAGACTTGGATTCAGATATTCTGCTGCTAAAAAAGAATGTGGTCATATATTATATGATTCCATTTATATGAAATGTCCAGAATAGGCAAATCCCTAGAGACAGAAAGCAGATTAGTGGCTGCTAGGGGTTAGGATGTGGGGGGAATGAAGAGTGATTGCTAACGGGTAAGGGGTTTCTTTGGGGGGAGATGAAGATGTTTTGGAATTATATAGTGGTGATAGTTGCATAACTTTGTGAATATATTTTTAAAAAATCAGTGAATTGTACACTTTAAAACACTGACTGCCATGCTACAAAAAAAAAATTTTCCCTGGAGCAACAGTGTTTTATTTAAAAAATAGAATAAAAACTTCAAAAACAAAATGATCCTTTTTAGGTTAATGAAAAATGTCATTTTTTATTATTTTCTGTGCATGAGTTATGTGCAACTCACGTGGCACTAGAATCCACTTTTACAGTGCACGCCAACTGAGTTGTACGTGACTCATGACACACTTATGGAATTTACTTCAGAGAACTGAGTCTTCATATGCTTCACGAGGGGCTGGGCTCAAAACTAGTTTGAGTTAAATACAACTCAAATGGCAGTTAATGTGTTAAAAGGGTGAATTTTATGGTGTTTAGAATGAGATGGTACGAAATTAGATCTCAATAAAGCTGTTACAAAAAAGGAATGTGGTCAGCTTTCTTCAATTAGCAAAAAAAAAAAAAAAAAGATTATATAATTCTCCCTACTTAGAACTTTTTCTTTCACGAATTTTTTAAATCTTAAAGCTACCACTTGTCTTCTATACTAGACAATAAAAATAAACTAGCAAACTAATGTTAGCATGAAAAGTTGAGAAAACAGATCAACATTCTTAGTTGAATGGCTTATTTTATTTATGAATATGTGCTCATGATATGAATTTATTGTATGTATGGATCACAGAATAATTTTCTATAATTATCATTGTCTATAACCCATTTGTAAGACAAAATAAATCAATATTTCATAGCACTCTACTAATAACACCATGGCTCTATATGTTATCTTGTATCTTGTTTAGATATATTTGAGCCAATGAAACAGAACAAAGCTAATTAGGCCAAATAAAGATGAAACTAATCTTTTCTTTTTTTTTTTTTGAGACAGTCTTGCTCTGTCACCTGGACTAGAGTGCCATGGCATCAGCCTAGCTCACAGGAACTTCAAACTCCTGGGCACAAGCCATCCTCCTGCCTCAGCCACCCAAGTAGCTAGGACTTTAGATGCACACCACCACGGTTGGCTAATTTTTTCTATTTTTAGTAAACACAGGGTTTTGCTCTTGCTCAGGCTGGTCTTGAACTCCTGAACTCTGATACTCCCGCCTCAGCCTCCCAGAGTGCTAGGATTATAGGCGTGAGCCACTGTGCCCAGCCTTATGTTCAGCCTCTTAAAGAGTATCTTGCATACACCAATGCTTATTCCTCATCGTGGCCCCCTTGCTTATTGTCATTATTTCATTTTCTATAGTATCTTCCAATTGTCTAAAACTGTTAAAAGCAGAATCTCTATCATTTTATCTCTATATCCCTAGTACCTGCAATGGTGCCTAGTACACAGGCATGCTAAATACTTACTGAATGAAAGACCACTGACTTATCCAAAGATAAATAGCTAATAAGTGGCAGAAATGCCATTATACTTCTTAATCTAGCTCTCTCTTTCCATTACCATATGGTCTTGTTGAGTTTATCTTAAAACCAATCGGCAAAAAACTCTACCACCTATAATATCAAATCCAGCTTTTTTCTTGGTTTTTGTGGTCCTCCATAATCTTGGCCTGTCCCTTATTGCCCATCTTATCCCCCTTGACTTCAAAATAAGGCCATCCTAGTCCATAAATAGTGGTCTCTTCTCTGTCCTTCCCACTAGTCATGCTTACCTACATCCAGGCCATAGCTTAATCTGTTGCTCTATTCTGGAATTCCCTCTCTTTTCAAGCCCTGCCACCCTGATTACAGCCATCATTCACCACACAGCTTGTCTCAGAATCTTCTCTTCTCTAAACCCATGTTGTAATTATATTAATAATTATATAGTTTGGTACTAGTTCTTCTCCGTTTCATATTTGTTAGTATTTCCTCTCGTATTACCTTTTGCAAGTAGGAATTATATTTTAACAAGAATATAATAGCTACAATTTATTGAGTGACTGTGATAAATTGTTTTATTTGTTCAGAATATTCACTCCTCCTTTCTACCTGGCCCATCTGAACAGAATCCTTCTCTTTGACATGAGTATACTTCCTGTTCCAGCAATGTCAGGTTTGGCCAGATGACTAGATTTGGCCAACAGAATGTGGGTATAAGTGTCATATGCCACATTTGACAGAATTTTAAGAGCCATCATGTGGTTCCATCATGCCTCTTTTCCCTGTGCCATGACGCTGGCATGTCTCAGGTAGAGCTTAGACCAGTCTGGGTCCTAAAGGAAAGAAATTGTGAAGCAGGCCTACGATTGACCTGTAGCCAATGTGAACAAGCGATGTGAGTGAGGACTTTACCTTTGTAAGTCACTGAGATTTGGGGATTGCTACCCCGGCGTAATATAGCATAAGCTAATACCCCCAAATAACTCTCCTCCTGATGCTGCTTTCCCCACCACTATCTTTCCCAATCTATACAATAATAACAACAACTGCTCAACAGTCTCTAATCATCAGGGAAATGCAAATCAAAATCACAATGAGATATCACCTAACTCCAGTGAGAATGGCTTTTATCAAAAAGTGCCAAAACAACAGATGCTGGCGTGGATGCAGAGAGAAAGGAACACTTACACACTGTTGGTGGGACTGCAAATTAGTTCAACCTCTATGGAAAGTAGTGTGGAGATGCCTCAAAGAAGTAAAAATAGACCTACAATTCGATCCATCAATCCCACTACTGGGTATTTACCAGAAGGAAAAAAAGACATTTTATTAAAAAAGACACTTGCACTAGAATTTTTCTGTTTGTTTGTTTGTTTTTTTGAGACAGAGTCTTGCTCTATTGGCCAGGCTAGATTGCCATGGTGTCAGCCTAGCTCACAACACCTCAAACTCCTGGGCTCAAGTGATCCTCCTGCCTCAGCCTCCCAAGTAGCTGGGACTATAGGCGCTCATCACCATGCCCAGCTAATTTTTTTCTTTTTTTTTTTTTTTTTTGCCCAGCTAATTTTTTCTATTTTTAGTAGAGACAGGGTCTTGCTCTAGCTCAGGTTGGTCTCAAACTCCTGACCTCAAGCAATCCTCCCGCCTCAGCCTCCCAAAGTGCTAGGATTACAGGCGTGAGCCACTGCGCCCGGCCTGCACTGGAATGTTTATAACAGCACAATTCACAATCACAAAGATGTGAGAACAACCCAAGTGCCCATCAATACATGAGTAGATTAATAAAATGTGGTATATGTATACATGAAGTATTACCTAGCCATTAAAAAAAAGGGTTAACTAATACCTTTGTAACAACCTGGATGGAACTGGAGACCATCCTCCTAAATGAAGTATCACAAGAATAGAAAAACAAACACCACATGTACTCACTATTACATTAGAACTAAATGATTAATACTCATGTGTACATATGGTAGTAAAATTCAACAGAAATCAAGCAAGTGGGAAAGGGGTGAATTCACACCTAACAGGTATAATGCACACTATCTGGGTGACGGACGCACTTATAACTTTGACTCAAACTATACAAAAGTAATTCGTGTAATGAAACATTTCTACTCCTGTAATATTCTGAAATAAAAAAAAATTATACTACAATTTAGAAAAAGGATATTGGGGAAAAATAAAATATTTTAAAGCATCAAAAAAACAACAAAATAAGAAATTTCAAGAAGTTATCAGGGGTAGGCCGGGCGCAGTGGCTCACGCCTGTAATCCTAGTACTCTGGGAGGCCGAGGCGGGTGGATCGTTCTGAGCTCAGGAGTTCAAGACCAGCCTGAGCAACAGCGAGACCCTGTCTCTACCAAAAATAGAAAGAAATTAATTGGACAGCTAAAAATATACATAGAAAAAAATTAGCCGGGCATGGTGGCGCATGCCTGTAGTCCCAGCTACTCGGGAGGCTGAGACAGTAGGATTGCTTGAGCCCAGGAGTTTGAGGTTGCTGTGAGCTAGGCTGACGCCATGGCACTCTAGCCCAGGCAAGAGAGTGAGACTCTGTCTAAAAAAAAAAAAAAAAAAAAAAAGTTATCAGGGAAGTTCTATGGCTTTCCTTACCCCAAGTCAAAGTGGGACCAGGGGTTTCCAAGAAAATCAATCATAAAGATTGAGAATACCTGTAGTTAAGAGAAGACTGGCATCTCATTCCCCATTTGGATAATCAGTTGGATCATCTGTTCTCAAATTACAGCATGTAACAGAATCATCTAGAGGGCTTATTACTGGCCCAGTAATTTTACATGTCTTACAAATTTCCAGATGAGTTAGGCAATGGCTAGTTGATCTGCCTTGATAATTTCAGAGAAATGGCGAAAAGGAGAACAACAGCAGAATAGCTTAAATGCCCATAATTTGGGACAGCAAAGATGTATGAATTTCCAAATTTTAGACACCACAGAAGATGGCCTGGGACATCTTCCTAGTAACCACCCAAGAGGAAGCACTTGAAAGCTAGGAGATTCTACAGAAGGAGGCGTTAGGCCATACCACTAGACGGGGATGCTGAAAGAAACAGAACTGGAACTTACTCTCTCACATCAAGAAACTGCAGTGCAGCCGGGCGGGCGCGGTGGCTCACGCCTGTAATCCTAGCACTCTGGGAGGCCAAAGTGGGCGGATTGTTTGAGCTCAGGAGTTCGAAACCAGCCTGAGCAAGAGCAAGACCCTGTCTCTACTAAAAATAGAAAGAAATTAATCGGACAACTAAAAATGTATAGAAAAAATTAGCCGGGCATGGTGGCACATGCCTGTAGTCCCAGCTACTCGGGAGGCTGAGGCAGAAGGATTGCTCGAGCCCAGGAGTTTGAGGTTGTTGTGAGCCAGGCTGACCGCCACGGCACCCTAGCCCAGGCAACACAGTGAAACTCTGTCTCCAAAAAAAAAAAAAAAAAAAGAAACTGCAGTGGGGAAGTTCCTAAAGGGTCCTCCAAAAAATTAATATACATATTCTCATAAGCAAACTATCATTTAGATACCTGCCAAACTTTACCCAAAAAACTGCAACAATCAACAGTGAGTGAACTACAACAGCACCAGTAAGGTCAGAGACATTTATCCCTTTCCATCTTCTTTCTTCACCTACTAACACATTGGAAGAGCTAGAGACCCAGAAGAGAGGGGGAAGACAAGTATAAAAAAGAAATGCCCCCTCCTAATGAAGCCTGGGCCACTAGCTCTGGACAAAAGGGAAAGGAAGAACTTTAAATTGGATATAATATTGGAGTTTTAAATTAGACCAGAGTGAAAATTTCAATATTCAAAATCACAAAGTTATGGAATCTGAAATCTGCCCAGAAAGAGCAACTCGGCAAAGCACCATTGAAGGAAGTATTTGTAGGAAAACAAAGCCATGTCATGTTTGTACCCCAATGAGCGCAGTGAGGAAGCATATGCTTATTTAACATACTGGCACCTTTGTTTTCCTGATTACACACTTATCTTTTATAATCTCTTGATTTTTACTTTTCAATTTTATTTAGGAAAGATTTTTCCAATCTATGAAAAAGACTAAATTAAATGGTGATAAGATTCTGTCCTCATTTACTCACTTTGGAAGGAAAAAATCTGAAGACTTGAATTTTCTTTAAACAGAATCTAAAATGAAATATCCTCTTTTTCTCTCAGTATCAGGACTTGTATTTTATCTCTACTTTTTCTACTACCTTTAAGTTTTTCCCTCCTGTTATCACTTCATTTTCAATATAGAAAAGATGATACTTACCCAGTGATGATAGCCCTCCTAGGATTTTCACGTCCATCTAACTAAACTACAGCATTCTTCACTGCTTTAATGTCCTCTTCCAGAACAGAAGGAAGCAATACCACTTGGAAGCCATTTATATTAAGCCAGATTTAAATTCACAAAAGAACTTGAAATGACCTGATACTGTGGTCTTTTATAGACTTCACACCAGATGATTTCCATTTTATAGACTCCCCCAAAACTTCACTTTCTTACTACATTTCTGTACCTCTGTGTGTCCAATGATCACATGTAACAAGCAGAACTATACAACATCACAGATTTATATTTTCTTGTTACTGACTTAGGTTTACAAACTCTGGTTTCTCTCATTTGGGAGAAAACTATTTTCTTCAGCTGTCTTCCTGAAATACAATTATCATGATAAACTCTGCGTGTAGGAAAATTGCAGAAGTACAAATAGGTTAGACCTAGACATGGAGAAGCGAACCAGAAGCTACATTTTTAATTTAAAAAAAAAAATCTGAATTCCAGAAACAACCAATTCCTCAACTTTATAACAGGCACAAAAATATGTCTTATCATGATTATATTAGGGTTAGATTTAGCTGCAGGTCATAGATAATTCAAAATGATAGTGGCTAAACTAAGAGAGAAGTTTAATTTTCTCTGATATTAACAAAGTCCAGACATCAGAAATACAAGATTGATATATCATCTCAGCTATCATCAGAGACCTAGTTTTCTATTTTGCCCCCTACCCCTTGACACATAGCTTCTGACTACAGCCCAAGATTGTTGCTTAAGTACCAGCCATCACATCCACATTCCAGCCAGGAAGAGAAAGGAAGTAGGAAAGAGAAAGGAAGAAATGCACATTCCTCCCTATAAAGATATGTCCTAGAAATTGTACTTGACACTTCTACTTACATCCCACTGGCCAGAATTTAGTTTTATGACTATACCCTAGCTACAAGGTTGGGTAATGTAGCCGATGTTCTGGGAGGCCAAAGGCCAGTTAATAATTGCACAGTTTATTGCTAAGGAAGAAAAGGAAGTGGATTTAGGGAACAGCTAGCAATTTCTGCCACAGTGATAATCAACATTTCATTGTTTCTGGGCACCAGGACTTAACTTGTTACCTCAGGCAAGCAAATTTACATTTTCTCACAAAAAGTCTCCCAACTCTTGGCATGAAGGGCATCGACTAGAAAAATTCCAGAAAATATAGGATTATCCAGAGAATGCCAAGATATTCTCAACATAAAGAGAGCAGTAAATTTACTAAAGATTTGAGGTAGCATTTGAGCAATGAAAGAAAACATTGCTGATGTGATGCTCTATTTCCTCTTTCCCCTTGGGATTTTCCCTCTGCATTACAGGTACAGACATCAAAAAATTTCACTACATAGCATTAATTCTATATAAGATATGGTATACCAAACAAAAGTAATAAATCCAAAGAAACCATACAGAGTACCAAGAATACGAAATGTGATCTGGCACTAAGACTAGCAAAGAGCAGCGCAGTGCGTGATTACTCCTGCATGGCCACGTTTACATCTCTAATTTGTTCATATAAATGCACTAAGCCAGATGGTTTTAGAGACTAGCACTCACATATACTTGTGGGTCAGCACCCATACCTTCTATACTTTATAGGTGCCCAGGCTTGGGCAGTATCCACCCTTCACCCTTCCCTACTTTCCTAGCATAAACTCCCTTATTCTTATTTTCCCCACTTTCCTAGCATAAACTCCCTTATTATTTTTTCCCACTTTCCATAATCAGCATTCTCATATCCAATACATATATATACCTATGCCAACATCTTCTGTGACCTTGCTAAGTAACATATTAGGAGGATGTGAAAAGGCAACTATTACTTTAACTTAGAACACATTAGGAAGATAATTTTGAAAATGGGCATTTTATTCTATTTGCAAAAAAGTCAGCACCACCTATCCAAAAATGAGAATCATATACTATGCAGGAAACAGATGGAGTAGTAGAAATCCTGTTCCATCTATTGAAGAATAATCCACACTAATGACTAGAATTCATGAAAATGCAATAAAATTATACACCAAGGCTTTTATTTGTTAAATTTTAAAACTGATTTCAATTACAATAATTCTGTATTTATTGATCTGATGCCATCTAGCTCCAATCAGACACATCATGTGAGGCTATTCAGTGAGGCAGCTGTGATAGTAATTTGTTTCTAGACTTAACAACATACTATTGAATATGGTCATTTTCTTCTATCTCAAGTGCCATCAATTAATGGATTCACGGTCTTCTCTATAGAATTGTCATATTAGGAATTATACATGACAAGTAAATATAAAATTAAGACATGCCTCAAACATTAACAAACGTAGAATTTTTGTTGTATCAGAAAAGTAAAACAAATCTGAAAGATCCCAGAGGAGATTTACTTCAGAGAAATAAGGTACAGAGTAAGAATGCTATGAAAATATGATTATGTGTTTAAAAGGAAAAAAATCTCAAAGAATGTGAGCATGATTTGGGTCAACTGCCACAATCCTCTTTGAGAAGAAGCTAAATGGATCCCCGCAGCAAGTCTGCAGCTGGTGTACAAAGAGCGGGAGCAGTTACAGGAGGGTATCTTCAGTTTCACAATGCAACTTGGAGAGGCCCAAGTCTGTAATTCCAAGATCCACAGAATCTATTTATTTCGGTGATGGTAAAAGCTATTTAAATAAGCAATCTGAGGGGAAACAAACAGTAAAGATACACAACAATTTCATTCTCTGTGTCCTGTACCTCCTGTAAACTCAGATTTCTTTTGCCCTCCAATTCTTTCATACATGTAAGAGTTCCTCTCTTATATTGCTATTGTGAGGGTCACAATTATAGTATATTGGCTCTCATTTGGTTTCTTTGTTTTGTTTTGCTTTTTAAGACAGAGTCTCACTCGGTCGCCCCAACTACAGTGCAGTGGCATCATCATCACTCACTGCAACCTCAAACTCCTGGGCTCAAGCGATCCTCCTGCCTCGGCCTCCCCAGCAGCTGGGACTACAGGCATGCACCACCACACACAGATAATTTTTCTATTTTTTGTAGAGACGGGGTCTCGCTCTTGCTCAGGCTGTTCTTGAACTCCTTACCTCAAGCAATCCTCCTGGCTTGTCCTCCCAGAGTGCTAGGATTATAGGTGTGAGCCACCGCAACTGGCCTCTCATTTGGTTTTAAGAGCAATGGGATAATAATCATTAAGTGCCTATCATTTCTTGTAAGATTCACCCTGCTTGGTGCAAGCAAACACTCCAGTTATGATTTTCAAGAATACATATTTATTCTGTCACTAGTTATGGCTAAATTAACAACCTCAAGTAAGGTCCTCTACTCATCCTTTTTTCTCTGAGAATTGCATATCCTCAACAGGATTGAGAAGTCTGAAGTCACATTTGTTCTGCATAAACTTGCCCCCTGGACTAAGAAACGGGACAAGGATTGGACACTCGACCAAGTTAGGGTCTCAGACTATTACTTGTGGAAATCTGGAATTGATATTCAACAATCATATCAGTCTGAACTACTCTCTTGTGAATCTAGGACCTAGAGCTGCCATTGTGGGTTATATATACTTGGCATCTGTATCACAATAGAGAAAGTTAGTCTTCATAAGAAGAGAGAACCATGAAGAACTGTAGAGCTAGGAACAGCAATAAGAGACTTTGGTAAACTGAATAATGGCCCCCAAAGATATCCAAGTCCTAATCTCTGGAATCTGTTGTCTTATATGGCAAACGGTACTTTGCAGATGTGATCAAGTTAAGGATCGTAATATGGGGAGAATATTATGGGTTATCCAAGTGGGCCCTAAATACAATCATAAGTACCCTTATAAGAGGGAGGCAGAGGGATATTTTACTATAGCAATGTGATAACTGAAGCAAGATGCTATACTTCTTTGAAGATGAAAGAAGGGGACATGAGTCAAGGAGTACAAGAAATGAAGCTCTAGAAGACAGAAACAGTAAGGCTCTCTAGAGATTCCAGAGGGAACACAGCCCTGATGAGACACCTTGATTTGAGCCCAGTGAAACTGATTTTGGACTTCTGAGCCTCCAGAATTTTAAGAGGATAAATATGAGTTTTTTAAGCCACTAAATGTGTGGTAATTTATTACAGCAGCAACAGGAAACTAATACAGAGACCACATGGCCTTCGACAGAAAGATTGAGTGGCTGGCTAGGTTTCTAACTGCTTTCTATTTTATTCTTTCATGTGGCCTAGCTTGCACATCTTGGCATTGGGTTCCATGAGATACCAGTATTTCATTACAATAAATTTAAAAGTTTGCTTAAGCCAACCAGAATCTTAACTAAGATATAAGCAAGCAATCAGAGTATAAGAAGCTATGCAGTATAACCTGAAAAAAAAAAAAAAAACATAATTCATGGTCTCCAGAAAAATAAATGTATCTGCCCCCAAGGTCAAAAACAGTGTCCAAAATTTCTACATACAAGTCACCCTTATAGCCTTAGGTATTGTCTCTAGAATGCCCTGCCTTAAAATGCAACTCTACTTTTACCTGAGAATGGAATTTCCCAATATAACTTCATCACATCAGCATGGATTTGTCAAGCAAATAATGTCACAAAATTTTATATTTGGCCCTAAAGAAATAGGACAAAGACAAGGTGCATTTGTAAGAAGGAAATTAGGAGAGACTGGAATGTAAAACTGCCATCTGAAAAGGCAAACGTCAGTAAGGTGATAATGTAAAAGGAGGAGGTTTTAGCAGGTAGAGAGCAATGTAAGAGAAGTGGGTACTAAGAGAACGTTAGATTCAAAACACGGAGATAACAGGAACAGTTTCCCTCCATTTCAGCCTAAGGCCTACAGATTTAGAAGATCAATGAGAAACCAAAACATGTTTCACAAATCAAAACTATCTTAAAAGCTCAGTACAGAAATTACACTCTACGAACATGAATCCCAGATCTCAATAGAATGAAAGAAGCAGTCTTCTACATTCAACAATAAGAAATGAACAGGTTCACCAATCCTTTCACAGCTTAGAAAATTGCATGTTTGCAAATAATTATTAAAGTTGATCAGTCCCTAATTTGCCTTTTTAAAGTTTATAACAGTATACGGCACAGCTCTTTTTCCAAAAAATGTTATCCTTCCATGTAGTACCTTTATGGGATAAGTCATTATGTGCTAGAACTCCTAGTGCCTCAATCTTCAATTCACATCAAAAGACAAAATGTCATTAGAGACTGTTTGATTAGTGATGCAGAAAAGCAAAATCCCAGCATAATAAAAACCTAATCCAGGCTGAAATGCTACAACTAAAGTCATCAGGAATAAAGACATACTTACCTAGAAAATTCTCTGTGACAAAAGAAAAGGCCTGGGGGGGGGGGGGAATGCATGCTTAACATAAATTGGGAAGATACTGTATCATTCGGTAAAGAAAAAGCAGAATGTCCAGAATAAATGTTTCCAAGTGATAGCCATTTATCACTTGGAAACAACAGGGAGCATGGAAGGACAGAGCAAGGGAGCAATCACCCAAACAGGATTATTCGTGAACTCTAAATGCTCATCACTAATTACAAATTATCCAATAATACTGTGAAATGATCAAATAGGTTAATACGGGATTTGAATTAATCTTCCTAGGTTTAAGATTTTCCTCTAATCCAGTGAACCTTAGAACCAGTGGAGTGTGATTTCTGTATAATATGAGAAAGAATATTGGGAACATTAACATAATATTCCAATCTCTCACCAGGCCAATCTCAGATACACCTCATCTGTGAGGGTAAAGATGTAATGCTTCATGTTCTGACCTTTATTAGGATATACCTTTTTTAAAAAGGTCCATTTGAAGCCAGAGAATATCTTTGAGCCTCTGGAGGGCAGTGACTGTGCTCAATGCATCTGTGAATCTGCAGTACTTAATAAATGATGTATAGTTGATTGATGAATGACACAAGTTAATATCACAAACCTCTCTTCAAAGATCTGCGTTTCCTGAATAGCTAATTAAAGCCTCAAATACCATACACTAACCAAACTAATAAACACAAAAGAGCATCTATTTATATCTTTCATTCTATCAATTTACATCAAACATATCTTTCACGTTCCAATTCTCCACCCTGTATAATTTTCTTGCTGATGTCCCTATCACCTTTTTTTTAAACTACATTGACATTTCTTTAGTTAAATGGCTGCTATTATCTTTATAAAGAATAATGGTACAGACTGACTTGTTTAGTCATTCTTTACCAGTGGGAGTTATGAGCCTGAAGAAGTGAAGAAATAATTCTTGAGGGGGCGGGAGGCAAAAAGGAAAGAACTACATTCTAGTACTTGTCCTGTGTGGTAGTTTCACAGACGTTTGCTTACTGATAAATCATTGAATTACACATCTTGTTCTGTATACCTTTGTGTTTCCAGATTACATTATGACAAAAAGAAAATTTGTGTATGTGGTGTGTGTGTGTATCCTCAAATAAAGAAACTGAAACCATCAAATAAAAATAGGCTACTTTAAAACACACACGCACAACAACAATAAAACTTCAGAGAACCAAAAAGAACTCTTGGAAATTTTAACAAAAATTAAGGATTCACTGGAAGGACAGTAAGATAAAACTAAGGAAGTCTCTCAGAAAGTTGAGTGAAAAGGTAAAGAAATTGAAAGCAAAAGAGAAAAGATAAGGGAAAAAAACTCAAGGACCAGTATCTGTGTAATAAGCATTGTAACAAAAGAGAACAGAGAAAATATAAGGAGGAAATTGTCAAAGAAATGATTCAAGAAAATTCCCAAAGGATATTAATTTCCAGATTGAAAAAGCCCACCAACTGCCCAACACCACGTGTGAAAATACACTCACATCAAGGCACAGTAACAAGTAATATCAGAACACTGAAAATCTTATAAGTTTCCAGGGAAAGGAAGATATTAAAAGGTCATCAGGAAAGGATTTGAAATCAGAATGGCTTTAGACTTCTCAATAGGAACACTCTATTTAAGCTGGTTTAGGTTTCTCATTCCTTACAACCTAAAGTGCCTTAGCTAAAACATTACTGATCTCATTGTATTTGGGGAAAGCATAATCAAAAAAATACAAAGAGAAAGTAGCTCATAATTATTTCTATAAACATGAAAGATTTCTTTACACTATAATGAAATGAAAATGAAAAAGGTATACAGGTTGAAAAACATTAAAATCAACTTAGTAAATATCAAAAACATTCTTGTTATGGGCTGAAATCATATGTTGAGGTCCTAATCCCCAGTTCCTCAAAATTTAACTGAGATAAGGCCTTTAAAGAGGTAATAAAGTGAGGTCATTGAGTGGACCCTAATCTAATATGTTGGTGTTCTTACAAGAAGAGGAGATTAGGACACAGACACACACAGAGGAAAGACCATGTAAAGACAGGGAGAAGACGGCCATCTACAAAACAGAGACAGGCCTCAAAAGAAATCAACCCTGCTGACACCTTGATCTCGGTCTTCTATTTCCCAGAACTGTGAGAAAATAATTTTTTTGTTGTTTAAGCCACTCAGTGTGGTAGTTTGTTATGGCAGCCCTAGAAAACTAATACAGTTCTCTTAATACCCTGCTAAAATAATTATTGCTCGTTAAACATGACGGATTAAACACATGTATTTAAGGTCCTCTCTCTTCCAAAAATCCCACAAAAATGACATTAAAAGGATTTTGTAAATGGTATAAACTCACAAGGAAAAAGAAGATCAGGAGAAGAGGCAAAAATAGCAAAGTTTTAAAAGCTAGAAAGCAGATGGACAAATGGTAACCGACTTAGCAGAACCGAAGAACTAACTTAGCACAAGCAAAACTTAAGCCAGTGAGAAAAGCTAAGAAGCAAGCCAATTTATATTTATATTTATATCACAATCCCTATAAGGAGGTGGCAGTACCATGTATCTCTGGAACCTGAGATGAAGGCAAAGCTAGAAACAGGAAGACAGGTTAAAACTCTGTTCAAGAAGCAGTTGTACTCCCAGAAGACTGCTCTTCTCCCTTTTATGGTAATGGTAGAAGCCTGGAGAAAGCAAAACAAAAGTCTCTGGATGGTGAGATACTAGGCATGATTAGAGGGTTCCATAATGAAAACATGTGGATGAATTAAAGGCTTATGTGTTTGGTTCTCAGAACACTGACATGGAGACAAACATGTATCCTCAGGCAGAAAAGGGGAAGAGTTGGTCCTGGAAATTCTGACTACACCCAAAAGGGAGTGGGGGAAGACCCAAAGGAATTCTATCAGGCATTCCCTAAGGATATAGCCCAGCCAGATCACCTGTGAAGAACAGCATATTTAACCAGTCTCTCCCTTGCTCAGAGAGCTTGTGTTAAGTTTTATTGTATCTCACATTTAAATCTAAGCAGAAAAATAAAGATGGGAGACATTTTCTAGAAAACATCTAATATAAAAGGCAGGCACCAAAATAAATAGAAAAAATAACTTGGGGAAAAATTGAGAATATGTATATGATAAAAATTTCAAAAAACTATCAATATCCTCAAAGATAATAAGAGGATAATGCTTGAATGAAACAAGAACAGGGTACACTAAAAAAAGAACATTCAGAAAACAAAAGGAGACATACTTCAATGTGGATTAACCTTAAAAAATTATGGTAAGCAAAAGAAGCCAGAAATAAGAGTACATGTATCATGGGATTCCATTTATATTAAATGCCCCATACAGGCAAATTCATAGAGGCAGAAAGTAAATTAGTGGTTGCCAGGAGTTTGTGGATAAGGAAATGAGGAAGACTAGTGAACCAGAGTTTCTTTGGGGGATGATGATAATGTTCTGGAATTAGACAGTGGTGATAGTTGTACAAATTAGTGAGTATACTATTAATAAAAAACACTGAACTGTATACTTTTTAAAAAATAGTAAGTTTTATGATATATTAATTATATCTCAAGGAAACAAAAGGAATTTTTGAAATTAAAAATGATAGAAAAAATGAAAAACTCAATAGAAGGTTTGAAATATAAGATTGAGGAGATGGATGTCCCAGAAAGTAGAACAAAATGATAAAGAAATAAAATTAGGAGGAAAAAAAGAAAATTAAAGGACAGGTGTAAGAGGTTCGAAATCCCAGTAACAGAAATTCTAGGACAAGGGAATAGAGAAAATAGAAAGAAGTAAACTATCAAAGTTTACCTGTAAACTCTGTAGAAATTTACCTGAACACAGAGAATCAAAACAGATCTATAGTAATGCATATTATTGTAAAATTGAAGAATACTGGGGATAAAGAAAAGATCTTATAAGCTTCTAAAGAGAAAGTGGTAAAAAAAAAAAAAAAAAAAAAAAACCTTTCATGCAAAGGATCAGGAATCAAAATGGCACTGGCGTTTCAACTGCCAACAATGAAAACTAGAAAACAATGAAAGAATGCCTTAAGAATTTCTGAGGGAAAATAACTGCTCAGTCAGAATTAAATTAATTGAGGGTAAAATATATTAATACCTCTTATGATCCCTTCCTTAGGAAGGTACTGGAAAGGATGCTCTACCAAAATGAGAGAGTAAACCTAAAAAAAAAGAAGACATAGGATTCAAGAAAAAGAAGATCCAAAACAGTGAGAAGCAAACAGATCCCCCAGATGATGGAAAAAGGGAAATCCTGTGATAACAATTATGCAGCAGAGATAAAACTACGAAAGGGGAGAAGGAAAGCCTTAAAGTGTCTGATTTTAATAAGCCCTCACTTAATATCATCAATAGGTTCTTAGAAACTGCAACTTGCAAATCAACTCATAACAATACCAGTTTTACCATAGGCTAATTGATATAAACAAGAGGTAAGTTCCTACAGCAAATCACTGGTCATGAAAACATCAATAAACTTCTAAATAAAGACCCAAACACTTCTAACATCAAACATTGAAGTAAATGTGAGTTATACTTACATTTAAGAAAGATAATAAAAACAGGTAAGATAATTATTTACCTGCTTATTCCAGTTAAGGGTTGCAGGTGGCTGGAGCCTATCCCTGCAGCTCAGAGCACAAGGTGGTAACCTACACTGGAGAGGATGTCAATTCCATAGCAGGGCACACTCACACTCACAGCCCCAAACTCACTCAAGCGGCGACCATTTAGACACACCAATGAACCATTTAGGCACATCTTTGGCACGTGGGAGGAAACTGGAATACATGGAAAAAACCCATGCAGCCTTGAGGAGAACATGCAAACTCTACACAGACAGCAGTCCCCACTGGGAATCATTTTTTTCTTATCAGGTATATCGAATGAAACAGTTTCAAGAACCTGCTGTACTACTCTTCTTGGTTGGCTCTTGTGTATGTGGAAAATCAGACTTAGTCAATCAATCCATCGATAAAGGTTTATTCTTATTTATATTACAAGTAATAACATAAATCCAGTAATTAAGATGATGCCAGTCAGATGGAGAATGAATAAGTTACAAATCGATGTTATAAATGTACTTTAAGTAAGTTATTTCCAAGTTTCTAAATGCCACCAGTACTCATGAATGGGAATTTGGACCTACACACTGAATTATGAATGGGTAATCACTAACCCAAGAACAATAGTGTATGGGATTGGTTGCCAGGCCTATCCTCTCCTGTAATATACAGAGTTCCCTTTCTAGGAAAAGGCCTAAACTAATTTTTTTCTGCAATAGTTGCAATAAATTCTGCTTTGAATGAAATAAGTCCTTCTTTTGCCTCCATTCTTCTACACAAAAGTCAGAGTAATTTTTACATTTGTACAATCTTTTAAAATACTATATAATATTTGATATGCCAAGAGATACATTGAAGATTATATTAAGTTATAAAGCAATCCAAGCCAGAACATTACCAATAACCAGTACCTACCTCCCCTATCCCTTCACCTGCCTCAGGAAATATTACTCTTAATATTGTCTGTATCATCTCCTTGCTTTTTTTGACATAGTTTTATCACATTATGCCTTAATAAAACATTATTTAGTTTTGCTTGTTTATTAACTTTATCAATGACGCATGTAATTATGGTTCATTCATTTTCCCCTAATGTATTAATATAATACTGTAATGTGTGAATATGCACTATTTATCCTTTATCCTGTCAGTCGACAGTTGGGTATTTTCCAGTTTTTTCCTATTATAATCTGTGTTGCCTCAAAATTCTAAAACGTAGCTCCACTTGTACAAGAGTTGCTCTACCTAGGAGTCAAACTGCTGAGTTATAAAGTTGAAGATTAAACTTTCAAAATATTGCCAAACTATTTTCTTTCTTTCTTTTTTTTTAAGAGATGAAGTCTTGCTCTATTGCCCAGTCTGGAGTGCAATGGCATGATCATAGCTCACCATAATCTTGAACTCCTGGGCGCAAGCAATCCTCCCATCTCAGCTTCTTAAGTTGCTAGGATAGGTACATACCACCATGCCTGGCTAATTTTTTAATTTTTTAAATTTTTTTGTAGAGACAGGGACTTGCCACATTGCCTAGGCTGGTCAAACTATTTTCAGAATCAGTTACACCAATGTACATTCCCACTAGCAAGATGTAACAGTTTCTAGTGATAATCATCCTCCACAAAATGGCGTTAAATAGCATTTCTATAAATCTACTACGTGGACATAGTATTTTACAGTGGTCCTTGACTTACATTTCCTTGACTAGTAATAAGATAGTACAATTTCAAAATAAAGTTTGACAGTTTCTTGTAAAATTGAAATACTCTAAACCAGACAGCCCAACAAGTACGCTCTTAAGTATTTGCTAAGATAACATGTTTTAAAAAAAGACTTGTATATGAATGTTCATAGCAACTTTGTTCATAATAGTCAAAAAACTGGAAACAACCCAAATCACCATGAAAAGGTGAATAATTATGGGATAGTCAATTACATATTACACAGCAATAAAAATAAATTACTAGTGTCTGAAACAACATGGATGACATTATGTTGAGTGAAAGGAGCCAGATACAAAAGAATATATTAGTATTATTCCACTGATATAAAGTTCTGGAACAGGTATAAGTAATTTATAGCTGTAGTTGTACAACTATCCCATAGTAATCAGATCAGTGGAGGAGGAGAGACTAACTGTAAAGGGGCCTGAGGGCACTTTCTAAGTTGATGGAAATGTCCAGTATCTTGACTGGGGTAGTCGTTACATGAGTGTAGACATTTGTCAAAACTCCTTTGTGTATTTTACTGCATGTGAATGTACTTCAGATTTATCAAAAACAAAACATAAATCAGATCATGTCATTCCCCAGCTCCAAACCCAGCATGGCTTCCCAACTAGTCTTAGAATAAAACCCAAACTCCTTCCCATGATTCATGAGACAATGAATAAGTTAGCCTACACCCTCCAAACTTTACCTTTCACTCTACCCCTCCTTACTATAAATTCCAGCCATATTGGCCTTCTGTTTATTAGAAATTCCAAATTATCTTTTAAAAAGTAAAATACAAGGGAAAAAAAGACATGAGGAGGGAATCTAGAAATAGCAACTAATCACAATGTATGGAGTTTTTTTTTGGATCCTGATTCAAACAAAATGCAAAAGAAAATCATTCATATCATTTGTGGTAGACTGATTACATAAATGGACCCAATGAATAGCTGTCCTGAATTTGCCCAGCTGTGTCCTGCATCTTTGTAGTTGCCTCCCACTCTGACTTACTTTGGCCAATGGGATGTCAGCAAAGGTGAGACAAGCAGAGGCTTGAAAATCACTCATTCATTCCCACCTGCTCCTTGCACAACTGGGCTTTGCTCTGCTCCTCTGCCTTCACTAGGAAAATATGCCCAACATTGTCAGCTACAGCAAAAGACACGTGGGGCAAAATTAAGTCAGTCCAACTAAAGCCCTAGTGTGTGAGAAAGACAACGGAGCTACAGAACCACACAGCTGGTCCACAGACTTCATATTTATTCTTGTTTCTCTCTCAGGTTTTGTGGTTGTTATACTGCATAATTGTGACAATAGATAACTGATAAAATATTTATGAAACAACTGGAAGTTTGAACACAGATTAAACATTTGATGACAATAAAGAATGATTAATTTTTTCTTCTTAAAGTAATGGTATTCTGATCATATTTTTTAAAAAGAGTCCTTATCTTTTAGACATACATATTAAAATACTTTTAGATAAAATACTACAATGTCTAGAAAATAACAGCATGTTAAAATAATATGGGGGTTGGGGTGGGAAGGTTCATTAATGAAACAAGATAGGCCATGAGCAGATAATTATTGAAACTGATGATGAGTACATGTTTGAAACTTTCCACAATACAATGCTTTAAAAAAATTCAAGTCATCCAACCTCAGGGCCTTTGTACTTGCTTCTACTCCCTCTGACTACCCTACTCAAGCAGACCCTCTCCTCAAGTCACTCTGTATCACATCATCCTGATTTATTGTCTTCTTAGGATTTACCATCTGAAATCACCTTGTTCATTCATTTATTTTATCTCACCACCACCACAGTCCCAAAATATAAACTCCATTTGAGCAGGGGCCTATCTTGTTCACTTTTGGTCTCCCAGCATCTAGCACACATCTGGCTCATTGTAAATGCTCAAAAAATAAAGAAATCAAGCCACAGCTGACTGGACCACATTTCAAATGCACAAGTCAAAGCAATGTAGATGGGCCAAGCACAAGGGAGGAAAACACCTCTGAGATGTTTTCATAGAACTGCAACCAGAAGGGTGCTTAATGCAGAGTAACAAGCTGACCAAATCAAATTTTCTCTCTTAAAAATATACAAACAGTAGGTAGAACAAGGAAAGCCACTTTGGCTTAGGTTGTTCTCTACAAGCAGGCTAGTTTCTCCATGATCACCACTGCATTTCCAGTGTTTGCATCAGGGATGACTACAAATCCATTCATTAGGTGATTGCCAGTGCGCTGCACATATATACTCACAGTGAACTCTCAAACAAAAAAAAAAATAAGTGTTTCTTTTCTTTGGAATTATAAAGATCTATCTAATCAGAGAGGATGACAAATTTGACCTTAATATGATGTTACACTAGTCACTAGTGTTACATCTAACAGAATACTTATTCTAGTAGGCTGCTCTGATTTCCATGTTTGGAATGAAACCTTTAATGACTTAAGTATCAAAGCTGGTGAATCATAATAAATAAACATTTTCAAAGGACAGTAGATAACAGGTGATAATCAGAATCTCAAAATTTAAATGAGCAGAAATGTACAAGAACTCACTGACACCTCAAAATAATTTCCCTTGTTCTCCCTCCCCATTCTCCCTCTCCCATAAACCCCACACCCCTTATTCTTTGTCTTTGCCATCCTACCATGCATTTTCAATTTATCTCCTCCTGTCTCTTTCTTTCTGTTCCTCCACACTCATTCCAATCCCTTGTCTTACCCTCTCTTTCTTCCCTTCCCCTCTAAGCCTCCATTAAAATGAAATTCATTCGTATTTTAAAAACATTTATTGAAAAATACAAAAATGAAAAATAAAACTATAAAGAGATATCATTTTTACCCATCAGACTGAGCATCTCCTTCCTGAGGGAGAGAAAAAGGCAAGCAGCAAGCTCACATCACAGAAGATGAGGCAAAGCCAAATGGGGGTTATCAATATGCAGATTTTACAAGTCTCCAGATGTGAACTGTCAGTCACAATGATTACCACGGCAAGCTCACAATGGCTATATATGAGAAACAGGAGTGCTGCTACAAGCATTCATTCTAAAAGCATTTGTTTAATGAGAGTTGGGGACATTTTTGCAAACATAACCAACAATCTTCTCTTTCTCTTGTTTTTCAGACACTTGCTTCTCATGTAACTAAGCTATACACAGATCCTAACTAAGGTTTTATGCCAGCTACCTTGCCATAAAACTAAAATTTTACACTCGTGACCTCATCATCAACTTTCTGGCACTGATGTCAGGTAATGGACTCTACAGAAAGACTCAGGAATATAAACTCAGCAGGAATCTTGAAATGTTCAGAAATTAATTAGTATTTGGCATGCTGTTTGAAAAAGCCTTTCGTTCTGGTTCTGTCAAAAGCAGTCTGGCACATTTCTTTAGCGCACTAACAATCTGATGATTGAAACCAATGTTTTATTTACGTGCCTTCTACAGTTTTTCAGTGTTTCATTTGCATATGTATGTAAGAACCAAGTCAAAAGCTGAGGTTCCAGAAGCTAGAGAAGGAAAGGGCATTTCATTAGTAGGCTAATGATTTCTAAGACTGTTTACTATCAAATGAGACAACACTGAGCATAGTTAGGGAGGAAAGAAAACTAAGAAGGAAAAAATGCAGTCAAGTGTTCACAGCTGCAAAGAAGAGAAAGTACCTTGCAAATTTTCTCATTCTATTTTCAAAATCATTAATTTAAAAGAATAATCACTTCTGACTGTATGTTGGGCCCTATTTTTTAAAGGCCTTATCATATCAGAGAGATAATTTGATCATCCTCATTTTATAAATGAATAAACTAAGGATTATGGAAGTTAAATGATTTTTTTCCAAGGTAACACAGAAAATAGTAGAGATGGGATGCAAATTCAGGTCTAATTCCAAAACCCTATGTCTTAACCACTATGCTATTCTGTTCTTCTATTTTTTGTTATATATTGAATTACATCTATAAAATTTACTCATCATAAAATCTAGCTATTTCAAGACAGATACTTTTAAAAGAATGTTTCTTTTTGAGCTTTTATTCCTGTCACTTATATGACAGGTGACATATCACAGAAATTCTGGTTGTTCATTATTAGTTTACATAGAAAAGCAGTTACAATCACCATTTGAGAATAACCCTGGGCTTACTTCCCCATTTTCAGAGATGTCTATAATAGGAAACCATGGCCAATAATTAAAGACACAGGAATATAAACTAAAAAGAGAGTAAGAGTAAAATTTAAAAGTTTTTTAAAAATACAATGACTTTGTGGACTTCATAGAATATATGTAAAAGCCTGTACATTACTATGAAAAACAAGTCTGGATACTTGATTAAAATTTATAATAATCCAAATTTATCTAGATTCTGATTAACAAAAGGCAGAAAGTCTGCATGTGACAATCACTGTGGAACCCAACAAAGCTATAGAATAAAATTAAGGAATAGAAATTTGCTCTCTTTTGAAGAAGGGCAAGCTTTCTAGCTGATGGGGTAAAATGAATAAATTCAAATGTTGAGATAGAATTTGGATTAATTTCTTGGTATTGTTCTCCTTCATTCCTCTAGGAAGAAAGATCATGTCACTCAACAGTGAGTGATACTTCTAGCCAATTAAAGGTAGGTTTTGTGCTGCAATGCTTCCACTCCACCCCCAAGCTGGAAAGGATTTCAGCTGTGATGTAGGATCCACAATAAGGGTAAAGCAAGGAAGAGTAGGTAAAATGAGCTCTGTCATGCAGGCAGTCGTCAGTCCCATGGGAAGGAAAGAGCCAAAAAATTAGCATTTCTGAACTTGACAAGTGAACGTCACATGCACACAGGCTCCATATGCATCAGCAATCTTATTCTGCTCTGTCCCTCATATTACATCAGGTTTCAGGAACTATTCCTAAGTGTGTTCCACGTCAATCAAATATTTTCCTTCTCCCATATGAACCAAACAGCACTGTAGATATCCTAGTCTAATCATTGCTTGTTCTCACTCTTCCATTCTGCTCAGACTGTAGCACTAATAATTGGCAGACTTTTATATACAATAACCTACACATAGCAGGCATTCAAAACAAACTGATCACATTCATTCATTCATCAAGCATTTTAAAAATAATTTATTGAGGTCAAATTCACATACCATAAAATTAACCATTTTAAAGTGAACAATTTAGTGGCAATTAGTACAATGCACAATATTACACAACTACCATCTCTATCTAGTTCCGAAATACCTCCATCATTCCAAACTAAAATCCCATACCCATTAAGCAGTTTCTCCTCATTCTCCCCTGCCCCTCAGCTCCTGGTAAGTACCAATCCACATTATGTCTCTATGAATTTATCTAAACATTTCATATAAGTGGAGTCATACAATATATGACCTTTTGTGTCTGGCTTCTTTCACACAGCATATTTCTGAAGTTCATCTATTTTGTAGCATGTATCAGAACTTCATTCCTTTTTACAGCTAATAATATTTCATTATAGGTATATATACAGCAATTTGTTTATCCATTCATCCACCAATGGACATTTGGGCTGTTTCCACCTATTAGCTATTATGAATAGTGCTGCTAAGAACATGTGTGTATATGTATTTGTCTCAGTACCTGCTTTCAATTCTTCTGAATATACAACTAAAAGTAAAATTGTAGTGTCATAAAGTCTATGTTTAACTTTTTGAGGAATGGCCAAACTGTTTTCCACAATCAAGCAAGCATTTCTGGGCACCAACCATGTACCAGATACAGTCGCTGCTCTCATTAAGTTTACATTCTAATGAGAAAAAAAATAAACAAGTAAATCATTAATTATATTGTATACTTAAATATATATATAATATATATATGTATATGTCACATGGCAGTAAATGCTGTGAGAAAATAAGCAGAGTAGGGTTTAGAGAGTGATGAGAAGGTACCATTTTATATAGAGCTGTCAGGAAAGGCCTCTCTGATACATGAACAGTACGAAATGAGATCATTAAACACTGACTCAACACTCAGTAAAACATTTTTTTTAGCAAAACATTATTTCTTTTATGACATTTTTCCAAAGCACTTTCATCTTTTTGGTTTGAATAATGTTCCCTTTGTGACTTTTTCCTGAATGTTAATTCAAATTGGTAACTATATATAAAGATACTAGATTCTTGCTATTTATTTTGTACAACATAAAATATTAACAAAACCCATCTGGTGAATTTTCTTGATCACCAGTTTGCTCTGTGGTAATAAACCTACATTTTTAATATGATTACAGTTAAAGGTAATCATCAAATAAAATGTCATGGAATGCCAGGACTCTATAAATCTCAAACCATCAATTTCCCAAAAGAATGTAACTAGCAAATCATGAATAGCTCAGATAAAGTATTAAACCCCAAAAGTGGGGCAAATACACTTGGCTCAGGGTTAAGAATCCCAGTTCTATAGCCAGATGCAGTGGCTCCCACCTGTAATCGTAGCACTCTGGGAGGCTGAAGTAGGAGGATTTCTTGAGGTCAGGAGTTTGAGACCAGCCTGAGCAAGAGGAGACCCCATCTCTACTAAAAATAGAAAAAATTAGCTGGGCATGAGCACACAGCTGCAGTCCCAGCTACTCGGGAGGCTGAGGCAGGAGGCTCGCTTGAGCCCAGGAGTTTGAGGTTGCTGTGAGCTAGGCTAACACCATGGCATTCTAGCCCAGGTGACAGAGTGAGACTCTGTCTCAAAAATTAAAAAATTAAAAAAAATAAAAAATAGAAAAATTAGCCAGGCATGGCGGTGCATGCCTATAGTCCCAGCTACTTGTGAGGCTGAGGTGGGAAGATTGCTTGAGCCCAGGAATTTGTGGTTACAGTGGGCAATGATGACACAACTGCACTCTAGCATGAGCAACAGAGCAAGACCCTGTCTCAAAACAGAGAGGAAAAAAAAAAAAAAGAATTCCAGTCCTAGTTCCTGTTCCACCACCTTGGGCAAGTCAGTTACTTTTCTGGATCTCAGTTTTCAGAAAGTATGTGGTGGGGGTTGGGGGCGTATTTTGCTTAAGGTCTTTCCAGTCTTAAACTTTATGAATAGTGCATCTGGAAGCCTCCTAGGGTTGGCTAAAAGGACCCAAATACAGCTACAATGACATAGGGCCTCGCCTGTCTTTAAGTCAATTTAGTTTAATGAAGAAATATATATAATATACATGTATATGAAATAGATATAGAAATACATATGTTATATGAGTAAGCATTGCCATTTTACACATGAGAAATCAAGAGTTAGATAAACTAAATGTTAGAGATCCCATAGACACACGTAATAAAAGTAGAACTCTAACCCAGAAAGATTGATGACTCAAAGTCTACTTTTATACTGAAAGATCTTAACAATATGACTAAAGATATTCTTCACTAAGTTCTTAATATTTTATTTATATAAATAAACCCATGATATTTTAAAAATCCCAAATTCCTGGTTAAAGTGAAATCAACTTTCTTAAGTCTCTGAATCCAAATGTTGCCTCTGTTATTTCTTAAATCTAAACTCAAAACTATCATTATCAACTACTTAATTGACCTTTCTTTCACAGACAACAAATCTTTTAGAAAAAAATTCTGTATCATAAAAATATACTAGGACTTAACATATTCTCCACCTACACCCTCTCCTCAGATGAGCTCATTCAGTCCTATCATCTGTATGCTTATGGCTTCCAAACTATATCTTGAGCCTTAACCTGTCCCACTGAAGTAAAGGCTCCTATATCAACTGCCTACAAACCATTTCCACATTTCAGCACATCTCAATCTTAACAACAACAAGACATAATTTTAGATTTTCCTTGCCATATTTGTTCCTCTTCTAGTCTTCCTACTGCAATAAATAGCACCTCTATCCAACTGATTATTCAAGGCTAAGACTTAGTTAGGATTTATCCTTGATTCTTCTCTTTCCCTCCTCCCACATCTATCCTACTAGTCCTATCAGCTCTACAACCAAAATATATTTGGAATCTGTCTTTTCTGCTATCTCCCTAGTTCAAGTCATCATCATTACTCATTCAAACTACTACGACAGTGCAGTGGGACTCACCTCCTAGCTAATCTCCCTTTCTGACCCCCTATAACCCCCAAAGCAGTCAGAGTGATCTTTTTAAATCACTGATCAGATGACAGCACTTCCAGGCTTAAAACTCTATAATGGCTTTCCACTACACTTAAAAAAAATCCAAACGTCTTACCATGTCCTACTAGAAAGCCTCATGACCTAGTTTCTACCAAACGCCCTGATACCATTTCCTACCACAACTCTTCACTCTCTATGCTCCAGCACACTAGTTTTCTTTCTCTTCCTCTGGTACAGCAAATTTATTACTGCCTCAGGGTCTTTGTATTTGCTGATTCCTCTACTAGAAAGCGTTGTCCCCAGATCTTCATGTAGATAACTCCATCTTGTCATTCAAGGCTCAAAGGCTCAGGCTAAATGTCACCTCCTCAGTGAGACCAAATCACTCTCTATTACACCAAAACACTTGAAATTGTTTTTCTGGTATATTTATTTATCATTAACTTCCTCCCTGAAAAATATAAGTTCTTTGGGAGAAGAAACCTGATTTGTTTTGACTATTGTTGTTTCCTAGGTACCTAAAAAAAATCCTATCACATAACAGACACTCAATAAATATTTGTTAAGTGAATGAATATATGAACCTAGAGACATAGTGTTTCTTTAACATTTCAGTATTATTCCTATACCATCCCTGAAGGCAGAATCTATGTCTGATTCACCTTTGCATCCCCAAAGGACTATTTCAGTACTTTGTATATTCTATGTACTCAAAAACATGATTAAAATTAATGCATGAAATTTTGCTCTAAAGTGTTTAAAATATACTTATAACATACTTAATTACATGTACTTATATAAACAACTATTGAACATTTAATACATACCACTAAGTATGTGCCTTATATATTATCTCATTTTATATTCCTAACAAATGTATGAGATAAGAAGTATCATTATTTACATTTTACAGATGTAGGATCTAAACAAAAAGAGCTTAAGTCACTTGCCCAAAGTAACACAATTAGTAAGCAACAGAGCTAAAATGCAAACCCAGACACTCCTCCTCAAGGCAAGTATAGTATCAGCTAAATTAATATTCTAAGAAAAAGATCTTTCCATTTTACTCATTTGAACTCAGACTTTTCAGAGAATCTGAGGTTCTTGTAAGGCAAAAGTTTATGTAGGGGCCGGGCGTGGTGGCTCACGCCTGTAATCCTAGCACTCTGGGAGGCCGAAGCGGGAGGATTGCTTGAGCTCAGGAGTTCGAGACCAGCCTGAGCAAGAGCGAGACCCCATTTCTACTATAAATAGAAAGAAATTAGCTGGACAACTAAAAATAGAAAAAAAAATTAGCCGGGCATGGTGGCGCGTGTCTGTAGTCCCAGCTACCTGGGAGGCTGAGGCAGGAGGATCGCTTGAGCTCAGGAGTTTGAGGTTGCTGTGAGCTAGGTTGTTGCCACGGCACTCTAGCCCAGGCAAGAGAGTGAAGACTCTGTCTCAAAAAAACAAAAAAAAAAAAGTTTATGTAGGTCACAGCTGTTACATAATCTTACCTATTCATCACTTGATAATCAGAACAGAGTAGCCTTCTAGAATAGTAGGCAATGCCAGAAGGATCTTTGAACAATAGAAGAACTGTATAGCATAAATTTAATTCATAATCACTGGAAGGAGAAATTGGGTTTGTAGCTTACTATTAAGTATATGATCCATTATTAAATTTAACAGGATAAATGAAAAATTTTTTGAATGTTTGGCTACATATACAAAAAGTAATATGAGATATACTAGTTTACAACAGAATTGGTGAGCAGGTAATAGGGTTATATTTTTTCATAATATATAATTCAACTCTGTAAAGACCAATAAACAATAGCCTTTAGTCTTCGCTCTCTGAAAGCTCTGCTACAGTCATTTCCCATCACCCCCAAACTTTTATTAAAAGCTTTATTACTCCATCACTTCGGAATGTAAAACTTATTTGTATAAATAGGCAAACCCCATGATTTGTCATTTTTAGTATTTGGAGCTCCTCTGATCCCTCCCTGAAAGCCTCAGGGGTAGACAACCTCAAAAATGTCCTCTAAACTCATGCCCTAGGTATACCTCCGTAATTATCCTCTTTCCCTGAACCCCAGATCTTCTACCAAAGATCTCTCCCATGGATACTAAACTCACAATACACCAGGGCCAGCAAGGAAAATCCTCTATACCCCTAAACTCAAAAGAACCTAGAATAATAAAACTACATAGAATTATATTGAAATAATTCAATTAAAGCATAAAATAAGAGAAGCAAGCCAAATGTGAAAAGAACAGTCAACCAACCTCATAACTATTCTCTGAAGTCTGAAGATTCTTCTGGGTTATCTCTGGGATCCTCAAACATGATTTATATGTCTGATCTGTCTCCTCAGCTTGACACTAAGTATACCAAATAGCATGGCATCTGTAAATCTCCCTAATAAAAATATCTGTAAACTACTTCCCCTAGAAGGGTCCTCAAAGTCCAGTATATTTTTACTATCTTGTCAGTTTTCTGTCATGATATTATGACAGGCTTATTTCATTTTAAAGGTTACCATCCCTTTAACTACCACATACCAGCTATCACAGGGGCAAATAATGGAATAATATTTCTTTAATCTACACAGTGAACATTTTTAAAAAGGATGTGAGTGAATGAAATGATTCTGACAATTCTAAAACCTAGTGTGATGAGAAAATTAGAAGAGACTACAAAATCTCAGGAAAAATAAAATCCTTCCATTGTTAAATCAGTACTTCAGCAAGTAATGAATCAAGCTATTTCATTACTTTTCATTTTTAGTTACATGGAAGTCAATATTCTATATATATAATAAAATAATCTACAAACCAGAGTAATCTGTAACATTACTTTTATCTAATTTTAATATAAATATACAAACTGCTATCTTAACACGAGGTATTTGCTTGATTCCTAATTAACTTCACTTTCATCCTGTCTTTTCCATATCTTTTCTCATTCAGTCGGCTTTGTATATATTCATGCCAATTCTCCATGTTCTCACTAGCATGATTAAAAATTTTTTATACACCATTGGTATGGGAGATGATTGATAACAATCTTATTCTTCTTAAACTGATTCCTTGCTGAGTCTGTAGGCTGGAAAAAATGTTAAAAGTGATTTAAAAGCTAGATTTTTCAGAAATCCTACTTTTCAGATGAATACAAAAAGAGAAAGAAAATGAGCATGTAGTCATTCTACCTTTAAAATGAGAAGTCCACACTGTGAAAATAGAGAAAAATATATTCAAAGAGACTGAGTAACAAACTGCTCAAGCCGTTTCCTGCAAAGAAATTGCATTTCTGGTTGTAATTGTTAAAATTACAGAAAACAACTCCCTGTTCTTCAAAAACCACTAAAACATGGCTCCAAAATCATAGGTATTATTATAAAAAATTGTAAAGGTATTAAGAGCAAAATTATGGTGTTGATAAATTTAAGTAATGAGCTGTTGTGCTAGAAGGCAACTATGGTAAGATATACACTGTACTAACTCATCTTGCCAAAAAGAAGACAAAGAGAAATAAAGACAATTATAAGAGAAAATTGATTAAATCACTTTAAAAGAGGCATTGGTGCTTGTTAAATTCTTTAGGAATTTTCTTTCTATGGGATATGGCACAAATGTCTTTGTCTTGTCTGAAGTATACTAAATTACAAATACACACTCACACTGAGGAAAATTGCTTTTACTTATCAGGTTGAAAGAAACAAGGAAGGCTTGAAAAACAGATATTTCCAGGGAAGAAAAGTAAAGCAGGAAAGTGAAGGTATAATAAAAGGACTATAATCAGAGATATGGAAGGAAGACAAACTGCATTAATTAATTTTCTTTAAGAAATGAGACTAGCTGCACACTGAGATGAATTGTCTCATTTGCCAAGTGTCCCAAGTGGCAAAGTCAAACAAATAACTCTGTAATTCTTCATTAGTATTTCATCAAGTTTAACCATTTGCGGACTGCCAAAGGGGGAGAAGGATGGTTCTCAAATCTTATGAGAATTATAAATAATCAACTTTTGTGTGCATTTTTCAATACCTTCCTTTGTTGAAATAACCAAATGCCAAATGAAAATGGTATAAATACAGAACAAAACCAAATGAGGTAAACAGCAGGAATGATCTACTCTTCATGGGGGACCATGCTGTAATGTGGACAGAGCAAAGTCTTTCAAATTATTCAGAACTGGGTTTAAATTCCAACTCTTCCACTTCCTAATTAAATGACTTTGCCTCACTTATTTCATCTCTGGCATCTCAATTTTTCACGTATGTACAAAATGAAGGATACACCAGCACTGCAGGGTTGTTGTGAGATTATAGATCACTATGATACAAAACATCATACATGTAAAGTACCTAGCTCATTCCTCAATAAATATTAATTCCCCTAATAAAGTACATAAGTCAAACATTTATTTAAATGTTTGAGATTTACTGTTAAATGATGTTAAAAATTTGAGTACAGTATAAAACCTTCTGAAGCCAAATGACTCTCACTCAACATTTAGTTGAGAAATTGAGTGGATGTAGTCCTCAATGTATACGTACTTTCACCACAGAGGTAAGACTTACGGAAAGATTCATTGTGGATTTTTTTTCTTTAGACACAAGCTTTTTTCCTTCCTTAGCCCTACTAAAAGATAAACTTTTTAATCAAAGCCTAGTTTTTATAGCATAGGGGACTTTTTTACAAAATGAAAATAGCCTTACCATTTTATATAAGATTAATAAATTATCTTTGTTTTTAAAAATTGGATATTATAAAAATATCATAAATAAAATTTTTAAAAATCCCTTGAAATCTTGCCATCCATAGATAATCGTGGTTAAAATTTCAATATATAAATAAATATGCACATAAATATACATGTCACCCTAGACTTCTTCTTTCTCTATACTAATGCATATATCAATTTTAATAAAAACTGGGAGATTAACACTGATTAAATAGGTGGTGTGTGTATTTAACTGTACAAAACCATAAGAATAACAGTAGAATAAAATGAATAAGACTTCTATGTCCCTACACTCTAAACTGTTTTTATTTTTGCCATGTCTATTTCTAACGCTTACCCACATGAATATAATTGTCATAATTATAAGATATATAACTTTATATTCCTTTTGTCATCCATTGTAAGCATGTTCTGTATTGCTGCATGAAAATATTTAAGTCAAACACAACAAATGAGATATTAGAAATAAGTACTAATATCAAAATGTCCTTCCTGATTATGATTTATAAAGCCAATTCCTCATTCTTGGAAATGATAAGTTCGATAATAAATCTACCATTTTTTATTTTGAGGTTTTTATACTTTGTTGCTGTGGAGATTAAATAAGATGTGAAAACTCTTGCTAAACCTGCATTATATGACTATAACACATTACACATCATTATTATCAATAGATAGGTTATTAATGAATATTGAAAGCATACATGATGTTTTTCAGTATTCTCAGAAATTACTTTTGTAGGACTTTTGCTTATGGCAGACAAAACAAGACTTTTTCTCTATTATACAACTAGATCCAGAATGTGCTATTTAAGAAAAGTCTTCTAATTTTAATGTATTTCTGGGCTTGTGAGTACGGGAAAGCTCCAAGAGAGTAAAAAGGAACGACGAATTGAAATAGAGTAGGGGGCATGGAGAGACAAAATCTGGATGAACCAAATAAGAAACAAACCCCATCCCCCTAAATTTAGCCAAGACTTTCCAATGGTGCTAGAGTGATTTCAGGTCTATAGAACTTTTGTCTTCTGACAGATATTAATGTAAATCAATCCATGAATAAATAATCTCCAATTTAGGCCATATGGATTCTCAAGATTAAGTTCAACTAAATATGTACTCATGATTTTTTTTTTTTTAAAAATCACTAAACCATGTAAGGAAACAAGCCATCATGCGCAAGAGACAGAAAAGGCAGGCAAGCAAACAAAAAACCCAACAGATTGAAACTTCAAGTATATTGCTTTTCTCAAGAGAAAGACATATTTTCTCTCAACATTAAAAAATCATTACTCTTCTACAAGCTCAGAATTCAAAAGCTTTATTTCTGTATCCTATGATACAACCCTAACTATTAAGGATGTAAAGAACATATTCCTCCAAAATCTCATCCTGAAAGCATTTAAAAATTTCATCCTTAATAAATTGAAGCTCGATTTTAAAATAACCATAAAGGCCAGGCATGGTGTGGCTCACGCCTATAATCCCAGCATTTTGGGAGGCCAAGGCAGGAAGATCACTTGAGGCCAGGAGTCCGAGAGCAGCCTGTGCAACATAGGGAGACCTTGTTTCTTTAAAAAAAAAAAAATTAGTGGGGCATGGTCACAGCTACTGTAGTCCCAGCTACTCTAGAGGCTGAGGTGGGAGGATCACCTGAGTCTGGGAATTTGAGGCTGCAGTGAGCTATGGTTGCACTACTGCACTCCAGCCTGGGTGACAGAGTGAGAACTCTGTCTAAAAACAATTTAAAAATAAAAGTAAAATAGTCATAAAATTTTTTTTTAAAAATTAATCATCTGTATCTTTTTGTTCTTAAGCAGGAATCAGGGAAAAACAGTAGGACATTTGTGACACAAACTCTGAGAAACTAAGTCTTACATTCACTGTGTGTTAGTCAAGACAGGCGAGTCTACACCACAGTAACATAACCCCAAAATCACCCTGGCTTTAAGTAACAAAGTTTTTTTCCTTGATCTTGCTACACATCCTCATTCAGGGATGGAAGATTTGAGAGTTTACCATTTGGAACAACCGAGGCAGGTGGAAGAGAACTTGGGAAATTGTGTGCTAAATCTTTGACATTCCCTTGGTCAGAGCAAGTCATATGACCACACCTAACTTGAAGGGAATAGGGAAATACAAGCCCACCATGTGCCCAGAATGAGAAGAACCAGAAACATTGGTGAACAGCAATAAGGACCACCACACAATTATTTTGACTGGTCAAATAGTATCACCATTAGTAATATAAACAAACAAATGCTGAACTGAATGCAGTTGAATGTTTATATAATAACTCCACTGCTAGGCTTTAATGGAGAACCACAGGATGGTCTGAGAGAAGTACAGACTTGACAAGAGCCTCAGACATTCATTGTCTCCAGATCCTAGGCTCCCTTATCAATTGAATAAATGGAGCAGTTGTCCAGGGCTCTACTCCTCCAAGAAATTTACTCTACTAACTTAATGTTTCTCTAATCAGAGATAAAAATGGCTGACACTTCACTCTAGAAAGAAGTCAAATAAAAATCACCAATATATACTATGCACTTAAGAGAAAAGAAATTCCACTGATATCACTAGAAATGCCTCTTTACACAAAGTCTAAGTCAATCATGTAATAGTTTAAGCTATTTATTTGAAAAATTTTGGGGTTTGTTTTTTTTTTTTAAGAGCCAGGAAATAAAACTGTCAAGTTTTTAAGCTTAGGAATGATCTGCAAAATTCTCAACCTCGTCATTCCTTCCTGCACCCTTTCTTCTTGCCCTCCCATCTCTTTCTTTTTCTTCCTCTTCTTACTGAAGTTAAGTAATAAAAGATACTTTTAGAGACTTTGATAATCAAGATAGCCAAACTGTTGCTCATAAGAAGTTAATGGGTGGCTTCTAGTTAAAGATAACAAATAAGTATTAGTAAAGATAACATAAGTATTTAGCATAAAAAAATTCCCTAAAACTAAAATGAGACATTTTATTTAAAGTCATAAACCCATAAGAACAACAAAAAGAAATGGAAAAAAGGGGCCATTTTGGAAGCTGTAAAGTTGACAAACAAATAATAGACTAAGCGGATTCAATAAAGTTAAGGCAGGCTGGGCAAGGTGGCTCATGCCTGTGAGCCTAGCACTCTGGGAGACCAAGGTGGGAGGATCGCTTGAGGTCAGGAGTTTGAGACCAGCCTGAGCAAGAGTGAGACCCCCATCTCTACAAAAAAAATAGAAAAATTAGCTGGGTGTTGTGGTACACACCTATAGTCCTAGCTACCATGGAGGCTGAGGCAGGAGGATCGCTTGAGCACAGGAGTTTGAGGTTGCAGAGAGCTATGATGACACCACTGCACTTTACAAAAAGAAAAAAAAGAAAAGAAAAGAAAAGTTAAGCCAACAAAAGAGAAAACTAAGAAACAACCAATTTACATTGAAGAACCTCTAAAGGTTTCAGAAACAGCAGTACCAGGTACCTCTAAAAGAAGATGTGGAGATATGACTAAAAATAGGATTGGCATAATATGCTAAAATAAAAAATAAAAAAAATTGGATTGGTTTAAAGTCTATTTAAGAATCAATTAGCCCCTAGAATACAGACTATGATCTCTAAATATATCATTTCCCCCAAAAAGAACAAAATTCCCTAGAGATATGGTTGATTCCAAGTCTGAGGCAGAAAATACACAAAAAGTGCTCAAAACATCTTGTCATTCCAAAAAGTAAGATAGTTTTCAAAAACCAATGGAGTCATTTCAAAAGGATTCAGAAGTGAACTTGAAAAGGCTTAAAGGCCCAGAGACTGAACATTAACAAGGATAATAATGGCAATGAGTTGACACATCAAATCCACTTAAGCCCATGAGGGTCATGATGATAGTAAAAAATTTAAAAATAAAAAAAAAAATCACTAGTCTCCTTTGGAAGATATAAAGAAACCAATTCATTACTATGAAAACAGGAAAATGAAAGAAAAAACATTCATCCCACCTTTCTATAGAAACCATATCACAGGTAACCAAATAGCTGATAAGGTTACTTTATAGAAGTTTTCTAGTTAATAAATGCAGATGGAATGAAATAATTAGAATGTCTTCATTGTGCAACCCCAAATTAATTGAAGGATCTAGACAATGATCATTAGTAGCAGCTAACATCACAAAAAGAGAAAATAGGACATTAGTGCCTCATGACAGAAGTACAACAATCCTTCTAAGGTAGTGTTATTCTCCCTTTCTTATGACAAAGCATCTAAATTTATCAGTTTTTAGGAAATAGAAGGGACACCATAACACATGAAATGATACCATAATGATGCAATCAGCAAAGTTCAGACTGTGAAAAACTATATAATTGACCCTGTTTCTTCAACAAGTAATCCACAAGGAGAAAGAGAGTAAGAGAGAGATACTACAAAATTTAAGAAACACAGAAACCAATATATGAATCTTAATTTATATCCTCAAACATTCTGTGGGGTGAGAATGGAGGACCATTAATGAGACAATCAGGGAAATCTGAACAGTGATTAAAATATCTGATAATACTGAGGAAATACTGTTAATTTAGGTGTGACAATGGTACGGCAGTTATGTTTTTTTTAATGTCTTTTTCCTTTAGAGATACATACTGAAATATTTATGAATGAAATAATGATATCTGGGATTGCTTCAAAATAACAGATAAAACATGCTACTTGGGAGGCTGAGGTAGGAGGATCCCTTGATCCCAGGAGTTTGAGATTACAGTGAGCTATGATGATGCCACTACACTCTAGCCCAGGCAACAGAGTGAGACAGTGTCTCAAAACAAAACAAACAACAGATAAAACAAAATTGGCCATGAGTTAGTTATTGTACATGGGAACTGTTCTCTGTGTACTTACATATGCTTGAAATCTTCATAATGAAAAGTTTAAAAACAGTATTTTCAAACTACGTAATAGCTGCTCTCTCTATCCCAGCAAAAGATGGCACAGATTTATCCTCTGGAGAAGTTAAAACAGAAGGTCTCTAATATAAGGGTGACCAGGAATGGTTAAGTGTAAGATAACATATGAAAATGGGAATTAACTGAAAATTTACTTAATAAATGTTTAGACTCTTCTCCAACCTCCTTCTCCAATTTGACTTCAAGAGCATTGGCAGTCAGAATACCCTTTGGACCAGAAATTGAAATAATCTTCCCTGCAGAATCTGAAGAACGCAAGACAAAAGATCTAAAGAGATTGACATCAGGAGTTCCTACTAAGCTAACAGCCCAGCCACTCACCCTATGGTAAAGACCCCAGAAAGCAAGTACCAGCATATACCGTACTCTTAAATATTAAGCAAAGATCACCTGACATTTGAGGTGTTAAAATAATTGGGAGGCCATCAGACTAAGGTGGCTCCAGAACCCTGGATTCCTGCATAAGCAAACCAAAACTCAACTCAGCGTAAATGGTTGTGCTCTAGGCCTATCAGAAACTGCCAACTAACCCCTAACTAGAGACTTTCTACTACTTAAGCTTTACCAATCAGAAACCAGCAACTAACCCCTAACTAGGGACTTTTCACTACTTAAGCTTAACCAATCAGAAACTGCCAACCAAACCCTAATAGGAACTTTCCACTACTTAAGCTCAACCAATCAGAAACCACCACCAAACCTCCAACTAGAGATCTTCCACTGGAATAAATTCTTTGCCTTGCTTTTCTGTTTACCCTGTGAAAGCCTTCCCCCTCATCCTCCTTTGGTGAAGCCCCAAACAGCTTGCAGTCTGGCTCTGCCTAATTCATGAATCACTGTTTGCTCAGATAAAATGTTTAAAATTTTAAAGTACCTCAGTTTATCCTTTAACGGAGCAAACCATCTGAATATAAAAGACAGAGATTTAAAATACAAGAGGGAAGGGAAAAGAAGAGGAGGAAAGGGAAGGGGAAGGAAGGGGAGATAGAGGATAGTATTAGATTCTCAAAGGAGCACAAACCCTATTGTAAACTGCACATGCAACAGATCTAGGTTGCATGGTCCTCATGAGAATCTAATGCCTGATGATCTGAGGTGGAGCTGAGGCGGTGATGCTAGCACTGGGGAGCAGCTGCAAATACAGATTATTATTAGCAGAGAGGTTTGACTGCACAGAGACCATAATAAATCAATTGCTTGCAGACTCATATCAAAACCCTATCTTTGAGTGGCAAATAACAATGTAATAATAGAAATAAAGTGCACAATAAGTGTAATGCACTGGAATCATCCCAAAACCATCCCCTATACCCCACCCATCCATGGAAAAATTGTCTTCCATGAAACCACTCCCTGGTGCCAAAAAGGTTGGGGACCGCTGCTCTATGGCATTCTACGAATGCCTATCTCTAGCCCTGTCCTCTCTGTGAACTTCAGATTGCTATATACAACTGCCTACTCGACCTCTCCCCTAAGATGTCTAATAAATATCTTAAGCTTAACAGCCCAAAACTAGCTCCAGATCTCCCCCCATCCCCCACAAAAAAAAAAAAATCTGCTTCCCTGGCAGCCTTTGTCTTTTAGTTAGCAAAAATTCCATTCCTCCAATTGTTCATGCCAAAAACCTTGGAGTCATCACTGACTCCTCTTGTGCTCTCATATACCATATCCAACCTACCAGAAAATCCTGTTGGTTCTACCTTTAAAATCATTTCCAGAATCTGACCACTTTCCATCAACTTTACTATTAGTTACCACGCTTGTCCAAGTCATCGCCATCTCTTTTCTAAGTTTTGCCTTAGCCTACCAACAGGCGCCCCTCTTCTGCCCTTGCCTCCAAGCAGAAGCCAGGAAAATCCTTTTAAAATCTGAATCAGATAACATCTCTTCTCTGCTCAAAAGACTATGGCCTTGGATAGACACCCAGTAGTGGGATGAGCACATTTGTAGCCATGACTGGAAGGATACAAAGGCAATATATGTAACCTCAACGTGTGTACCCCATAATATTTTGAAATTTAAAAAAAAGATAAAAAAGAAAAAAAGACGTGACTTCTCATGTAGCTCCAAATGAAAATCAGTATCATTACAACAGCCTCACAAGGTCTTACCCAAACTCACCCTTGCTCCTCCTCCAATTACTTGCTCCCTCCATACTGCCTCTGGCTACTCCTGAGAACATAAAGAAGGTTCTCACCTCAAGCCTTTGCACTTGCTGAAACACCTTTATCTCAGATATTTGCATGGATCAGTCTCCATAGCCTTCAAGTCGTTACTTAAATGTCATCTTCTCCATAAAGCTGTCCCTGATGACCCTATTTAAAATTACAACCCCACCCCACCTCCAATATTCCTATCTCCTTTCCAGGCTTTATTTAGTATTCTCCACAGAACTGATCAACATCTATTATGTATTTTACTTATTTATTTTGTTCATTGTACATCTTCCCTCCAGACTGCAGTAGAACAAGGAGAATTTTAATGTTTTTTCACAGCTATATTCCTAACACAGAGTACAAGTTCAATACACAGTTACCGAATATATAAAAAGGTATATATAAAACTAAATAAATAATGAAGTATTTCTTACCACTAAGGGGAAAATATGATCAAGAAAGGAAAAGTAATGACATATTATATAGCTCAGCCAAAAAAAGCATTTACACAGTCATAATAAACAAATATTAACATGACTCATTGGTTCTCAAATCTGGCTGCACATTGGAAGCAACCGGAAAACTTTTTCAAAAACACTGATATGCAGGACCCTTCCCAAAACATATAAAGCAGAATCTGTGACGGTGAGTCTCAGGTATCTGTATTTGTTCATTCAAGCTCCTCAGTGATCCTAATGTATTGCCAGGATTAAGAAGCACTCATCTAATCACAATGAAACTACAGTGGGAGGCTAGGGAATGAGAAATAGTTATACAGATGTTAGAGGTAAGGGGTGTGAATAGGAGTTAAATCTTCATCTTCCCTAACTAAAAGTCAATAGATAATTGCTAAAATAGAAAAATCAATAACATTACAATTCAAAAAGAATCAGCTACAAGAGTTGGAAAATGTTTGCTTTTGGGAAGAAGTGAGGAATAGGGCTGAGGATGGCTACTTTTTGTAAGTCAGCTTGAATATTTCATTTTAGACTCTGAATTCATATAATTTTGATTTAGTAAACTAAACTTAGAATTTTTAATAGGAATGTTGAGGTTGGAATAATTAGCAAAAGAAGAGAAGAAAGAGTGGGGGCTGAGTAACATGAGGGCAAGGCTAGAGTCCATAAAGAAACAAATTTCCAATTACAGAGTGGCCAAGATTTTTATGAAAGAATTATAAACATTCCATTTTAAGTTGGCTATAGTAAATAGAATATTGACCAGAGCCTTCAGTTAAAAAAAAAAACAAAAAACAAAAAGAAGCCAAAAAGCATGAGAATGGTGGTGGTAGAAAGGAATTTGTGGTGACTCTCCTAGCACCAGGAGCCTAAATCCTTTAATGAAACAAAGAGAAAATTGATCACAATACAGTTCAACCCTACAGAAGGTAACAGTCTTAGGTAACAGTCTTAGAATCCTAGCTAGGAACATCTTAGGCAACTATGAATACAGTAAATGTAGCTCACCTTGGGTTTTTTGGTTTTTTTTTTCCCTTTGTCCTTATACAGGTGACAAGGGAAAGGTAGAAAAATTTAAATTAGGAAATCTCAAACCCAGGTTAAAATGTGTTCAAATGTAAGTTGGGAGTTAAAAGTATGTGTATATATTAATACTTAAGAAACTATTTTTAAATGAGTACTTCCTAAGTAAGACTTAAATAGGGAAAAGGAAGACATCTTCAAGTAAAAGCCCTTATGTTAATCCTTTATTTCTACTGTATTTGCTAGACTCTAAATCCAGGTTTCACCTGAAGTAATACACAATGTTTACCCAAAGCTGATCCCCTTGGTTTCACTGTAAAACTACTATATTGTAAAAGTCCTATTTTATTTGTTTAAAATTATTCTTTCATCTGAAAGAACGTGAGCATGTTAGAGCATCTACTCATGCTTCTGAGCCCTAACAAGCCTCCAGAGAAGTCTCTACAACATTCTACAGTGATAAGCATTCACTTAGGGGGAGCTCATTCTTACTGATTTACCACATGGGCAACTCCAGTTGTGAACTTTTATAAGAAACGCAGAGGAATAGGGTTTCTCATTTTACTGGGACAATATTAATAAAATATTGCCAATTCATTAATAAGTAAATTTATTCAATAAATGTTTTCCTATCCCTTGCAAGATCACTGGTCAGGAAGATGTGACTATGAAAAAAGGTAAAAGTGAAAGAGAACTTCAGGATGTTTCAACAGTTTTGAATATCTAAAAGAAAAAGCAAATTTTGATACTTTAATTGATATGAACTATGAAAGAATATGAATTATGAGAAAACTATGTAATTGTCACATCCTCCATTAAATAAGTCTATTAGCTAAAGTTTGCTACTGTTTTTAGGGCAAACAGACTAGTTGACAGCCTCTTAGTCCCATCTCACAATTACTGTTTATATTACCACAAAAAAAAAATAGTTTCTCCCCTCAGGAAAAAACCAGATTTTTGCAATACAGTAAACTAATAGTCATACCTGTTAAACAAATGTTTACTGAACTATAACACACAGAGATTGCTGGGCTCTAGAAATAAAAGGAAGCACGAATTCACCATTTCTGTCCTAAAAGAACTTAAAATATAGTGTGGAGATAGCATACGTGGATTAAAATAGCTTAAGACTATAGATCTAAATTAGGTAAACTCCAACACTATGATTTTTTAAATAATAACTATTGAGATATAATTCACACGCCATAAAATTCACCCTTTAAAGTATACAATGCAGTGATTTTAGTATATTCACAGAGTTGTACATCCATCACCCACCGTCAATATTAGACCAAAAAGCAGCTCCACATTCATGAGGACACTTCCTATTCCTAGCTCCTAGAAACCACTAATCTGCTTTCTGTCCTTGTGAATTTGCCAATTGTGGACACTTCATATAAACGGAATTATACAATATGTGGTCTTTTGTTTCTGGCTTCTTTCACCTAGAATAATGTTTTCAAGGTTCACTTAACCTTATAGCATATATTAAAACTTCATTCCTTTTTATGGCTAAATAATATTCCATTGTATGGATGTATCACATTTTGTCTATCCATTCAACAGTTGATAGATCTGGGTTTTTTTTTATTTTTTAGCCATTAGGAATAATGCTGTTGCGAACATTCTTGTAAAAGTTTTTGTGCGAACATATGTTTTCAGTTCCTTCGGGTATATCCCTAGGAATAGTATTGCTGGGTCATATGGTAACTCTCTATTTAAAGTTTTGAGGAACTGCCAAGTGTTTTCCAATGTGGCTGCACCATTTTACAATCCCACCAGCAGTGAGAATCTGATTTGTCTACATTCTTGCCAAATACTTGTTATTTTCTGCCTTTTTAAATTTTAGCCATCCCAGTGGGTCCAACACTATGAATTGTGAAAAAAGTAACATACCTTAATTCTAAATACCCTCCAAACAATACAAATAGTAAGTACTGAAGAAATATTTTTTTCAGTTAATGTGCTAATGTTAAATCCTTGAGAGAGCCTACAAAGGTGAGAGAAGCCCCTAAGAAGGAGCCATCACCACTTTAACCTAAAAGACTATGAGCTGCCTAATAGTTATAGCATGTGTCTAATATCATCCACTCTAACATTTTGCTATTAGAATTCTCCTGTCAGTGTGTTCAAGCATCATTTGTTTTCACTGTTAATGCCCACATGACTTTATCCAGTTTGCTCACAAAAGAGGAAGAATTCAGAGGTGATATTAAGTACATGTAATAATCTTTCAAAAATATTTTTCTTAAACAAGGATCCACCATTACAATGAGAAAATGACCATAAAATAGTAACAGTAAAAGTGGTCTAATGTAGGTCCACTTTATCCTTAATAATCAGATTAGTTTTATTGTTTAAATAATATATAATCTTGCCAGGACATAGCTAATATGCATTAAAGTCCACGATATGCAGAAACCTTAACATTTATAATAGACAATTCCTTATCATAGTAATCCCATAATTTTCATTAGCACTAATAATTTTTGTTAGCAGTAACAATCTTCTGCATGATTCCTAATAACCTGAGTTTCACAAAGCTGTAGAAAGAATAAAATAAAGATTTAGGCTGGGTGCAGTGGCTCAGACCTGTAATCCTAGCACTCTGGGAGGCCAAGGCATGAAGACTACTTGAGGTCGGGAGTTCAAGACCAGCCTGAGCAAGAACAAGACCCCATCTCTACAAAAAATAGAAAACTTAGCCAGGTGTGGTGGCACATGCCTATACTCCCAGCTACCTGGGAAGCTGAGGCAAGAGAATTGCTTGAGCCCAGGAGTTTGATGTTGCAATGAGCTATGATGTTGCCACTGCACTCTAGCCAGGGTGACAAAGCAAGACTCTGTCTCAAAAACAAAAGATTTAGTAAATAATTTCATAAAATGGGACAACAGGAAGAGAAACTAGAAACAGATCAATCATTTGAGACACCGCATTCTTTGGTTAGAATAAAAAAAAAATGTTGACTACTCCATTCTACTTGCCTTAAATTTGCTTGAAATGCAACCTTGAAAAACGGGACATCTAATTTGATAAAATTTCAGAGTCCAGAAGTGTATTTCTTAACTGTGTGAAGTCTGAATATCTTAAATAATATTCCTCAGTTTCTCTTTCTAGAGCTCTTGCAGAAACTCATACAATAAACATTTATAGAGAACCTTACCACATGCTGAGCATTGCATTAGGCACTAGGTATATAAAAAAGGGATAAAATGTTCACTGCTCTCGAGGAATTCACAATCTAGTGGATACAGAAAATATAATCATCAGAAAAGCTAACATTTATTGAGCACCTACCATGAGACAGGCAGTACATTAAAAGCTTTAGGTGGACTCAAACCCAGGCCTTCCGATTCTTAGGCCTGTTATTAATCAAATGAAGATGTGATATGTAAGGTGTTCCAGGTAAATGAAAGCATATGAGTCTAAAAGCATAAAATGGTATGATGTGTGATGGGAACTGTAATTAGTTCAGCATATGTGGACAAAAGAAGTCAAAGGTAAAAAGTAGCAACAATTGGGGCTAAAAGTTTAGCAGAGGTCAGATCATGGAGGTTCTGCAATGTCATCCTAATGAAAAATAAAGGAGATATAAATAAAATATATACCATATTCGTGAATTGGAAAATTCAGTACTGTTAAGATCTCATTCCTCCCCAAATTTATGTAGAGATTCAATGTATAACACTACCAAAGTCCCAGCTAGCTTTCTATAGAACCTGACAAGCTGATTCTAATAGTTACATGAAAATGCAAAGGACCTAGAATAGCCAAAATGGTTTTGAAAAAGAAAAATAAAGTTGGAGGACTCACATTATATGACTTTCAGACTTAATATAAAATGACAGACAATATAATATTCTTATAATGACACATGTATAAATCAGTAGAATAGAATAAAGAATCCAGAAATAGACCCAGGTATACACAGACAATTGACTTTCAACAAAATTGCCAAGTTAATGCAATAAGGGAAAAAATAGCTTTTTCAACTGGTGATACTTTAACAACTGAATATACATATGTGAAAAAAAAAATGAACCTCGATCCTTAACTCACGCTATCCACAAAAATTAACTCAAAATTGATCATAGACCAAACATAAAAGCTAAAACTATAAAAAATCCAGGAGAAAATACTCACAACCTTCAAGTAGGCAAAGATTTCCTAGATATAATTCAAAAAGCATAAACCATAGAAGAAAAATTTGATCAATTAGACTTTACCAAAATTAAACACTTCTGTTTTTTGAAAGATGCCATTAAGAACATCAAAAGCCAAGCTACAGACTAGGGAAACACATTCTCAATACATATGTCTGATGAAGGACTAGTATCCAGAACACATATATTTTTAAAACTCTTAAAACTCAATAAGACAAAAAAACAACTAAAAATTGGGCAAAAATTCTGAATGGACACTTTACTGAAGCAGATATACTAATTGCCAATATGCACAGAAAAAGATGAATAACATCATTATTCATCAGAGAAACGGAGGTTAAAAAACACAATAAGCTTCAAATTTCAGTCACCTGTCTTGTCATTGCTGGTGGGAGTATAAAACAAGCACTTTGAAAAAAACTTCCAGTTTTCTATAAGGTTATATACACCATTTGATCTAGGTATTCATCTCATAGGTATTCATCTAAGAGAAATTAAAGCATATGTCTACATAACACTTCTATTCACAGCACCTTCATTCATAATAGTGAAAAACTAGACATAGCCCATATATCCCTCAACAAGTACACAAACTAATCGTGATATAGTCATACAATGGAATATTTCCCAGTAATAAAAAGGAAAGTATTTGTACATGCAACAACTTATATAAAACTGAAAAACATTATGTTGACTAAAACATGAATATAAATACATGTATTCTGTAATTCCATTTATAGGAAATTCAAGAACAGTTAAAACTAATCCATGATGACAGGAGACCAATGGTTGCTTGGGACCAGGATGGTAGTGCTGGGAATGTCCACAGAGAGGCATGAGGAAAATATTTGGATGATGGAAATGTTTTATATCTTGATTGAGGTGGTAATTTCACGGGTGCATGCATTTATCAAAACTCATTAACCACATGCTTGAAATAGGTGTATTTTATTACATGTAAATTATACATCAATAAAGTTGACTTTTTAAAAAACTATTGGCCATAAAACAAATCTCAATAAATTTTAAAGGACTCTTATCATATAAAGTATTTTTCTGACAATGATGCAATTAAGTTAGAAATCACTAAAAAAGAGAGAACCAGAATGTGTTTGGAAATATGCAATCAACTCCTAAATAACCAATGGATAAAAAAAAATTAGAGGTAAAAATATTTTTAAATAAATGATAATTAAAGTACTACATATCAAAATTTGTGGGGATCAACTATAGCTGGGCTCAGAGGAAAATGTGTGGCCTTGAATACATATGTGCGAAATGAATGAGACTGAAAATCAATAATCTTAGCATCCCTCTCAAAACACTAAAAAGCAACAAATAATAAAGATAAAAAACTTAAAAATCATTCAATAGAGATGATCAACAAAAGCAAGCTGATTCTCTAAAAAGACTAATTAAATGTAAAAACTCCTCAAAGGACTGATCAAGAAAAAAGCATACAGAAGGAAAGCTTAAGATGGTGGTAATATTCTACTTCCTGAATTTTAGTGGTAATTATATTGAGTGTGTTCACTCTTATATACTTATGATTTGTGTATTTTTCTGTGTGTATATTATATATAAACAAATGGGGTTTTAAACTAATGTGAGTCAAGAATATGGCAATGGTAGTACAAATGGAGAGGAGAAGATGGATTTTATTTTTAATTGCAGGATGCAATATTTGATGTAATGAAGGACAGAAGATAAACACAAGATCAGCACACTACTAGAAAACACATGCAGCTTATATTTCACGACTGATAAAAATCAGTTTAATATATATGACATTTATTACTATTTTACTTCTTAAATAAGATCTCCAAAAACAACTTTTACATAAGCTTGAAGGAATCTTATTTGTTGATTTTTAAAAAGTAAATGAACGTCTTACTAAGTAGTTCTTTTCCAAGTAAATTTCAAAACTTCATATTTTCATGATAATGTAAATAAATGAGACAGGAGTCTTTTCATTATGCTATTCTTTGGGGGGGTTTGACATAATCTATGTAATGTCAGAAAATATACCTTTTATTGAATAATGGACATTGGAAACTAAGAAAGAGAGAAGTTGAAAGCAGGGTGAAGGATAAAAAATTATCTATTGAGTACAATATACATTATTTGGTGTTTATCACAGCACAATTCACAATTGCAAAGATACGGAATCAACTTAAGTGCCCATCAACTAATGAGTGGATAAAGACATTGTATATGGTGTGTGTATACACACATACACATATACACACCCCATGGAGTACTACTCAGCCATAAAAAGGAATGAAATAATGTCTTTTGCGGCAACTTGGATGGAACTGAGGACCATTATCCTAAGTGAAGTATCTCAGTAACGGAAAAACAAATACCACATGTTCTCACTTATAAGTGGGAGGTAAATGAGGAATATATCACTACATGGTCATAAAGTGGTGTAATGGACATTGAGAACTAAGAAGGGGGAAGTTGGGAGGAGGGTGAGGGATAAAAATCTATCAGGTAAAATGTACATTATTCTGGTGACAGATACACTAAAAGCCCTGACTTCAGCATTATATAACTCATCCATGTAACAAAAAACACTTGTACCCCTTAAATCTATTGAAATAGATTTTTTAAAATACAAAAAAAAAAACTTTTTAAAAATCATGACTTGCCTGTTCACTTTTTTATACCTATTCTCTTTTGATGCAATGAATTTTTTAAATGCCATTAAGTTTCAAGTTTTATGGTGTGTTCTGATGTTTTAAACCAAAAAGCTCATTGGTACTAAAAGCTTTCTCTACCATCTATAAAAGCATATGTTTTTTCACCATATCTTTCATCTTTTAAGACTTACATGGTGAATATAGTACTCTCATAAATATTGCCCAAATGGAACAGAATGAATTACTATTTTTGGTGACAGTCTATAACTAAAGCCTCAAAAATCCATCTGATAACAATCAGTTAAGAGATAACAGCTGTTTCTACAAGGAAGCACCAATATCTAATATAGCTTAATCCCCATTATCCCTGCACCTGAGAGGGCTGCTGCATGGAAAAATCTTCACCAATTGATTTCAGTATCAGTAGGTATTAGTATCACTGACTAGCAACACAGTAAGAATCGTGCAGACTCCTTTCTGAAGAAATTATAAAGGAAAATGTAAAGGTAGCATTCCAAAGTACTTATAAAAAGCTTTCCACAAGATTCTGACAATAAGGCTGTCACTGCAGAAAACTTGGGTAATGCAGATCTTCCCCAATTTTCACAATAGTGAGAGGGAGGGGGTTAAACCTTTAAGAATAAAAACAAGCATATCCGAGTTTGGGCTATATATTTTATTAATAAAAATTCATCATCTAATATCATAATGCCCATAAAAGTCCATAACTGGCTTTGGCTTACTACTGTATACTACCTGTCAGCTTTTTTCTAATTTATGTTGGAAGTTTGTATTCTTTTCAGACTATACCACACAATGCCTCATGGATGGTAGACACTAACCAAAATGTTCAATTTTTCTGCTAAAAAGCATGAGATTTGGACTCTGGTCCCTGACTGCCTCACCAGACATCTTTATCACTCATTCTTTGTGCTCCATACATATTTACCTCATTTCAGTTTTGAAACCTAAAAACATTTCTTCCCCCTCAGGACTACTACCCATGGTGTTCCCTCTACTTAGAACACTCTCCTCACCTCCTCCACTTTCTTCAGAACTCAGAAATATTTCCTCAGGGAACTTCAAGGAACTGGAGCAGGTCCTCCTATCATATGCTCCCACCCGAGTTGTACTCCTTTGTACCACTTATCACTACTGCAATTAAATAATTAATTCTGTGATTGATTAGTTTAATATCTGGCTCCCTTAGGATGTTAAGTGCCATGAGTTTTCACATCTTTATCCCCAGTGCCTTTTACAAGCAGATTCAAATTGAGTATTTGTAGAATAAATGAATGAGCCTGAAAACTAGCTTTACAACTACTAGGTAAATTTTAAAAGGTCACTTAATATCATTAGGCTTAAGTTTCCGTATCTATGAAATGAGGATAATAAAAATGCTATCTCAGTTAGTTGTTGGGATTTATGGTGAACTCTAAACTTCAAAATGTTGTATAAAAACATTTATCTATTATTTTCTCAGCAAGGATATTTCACATTTAATGTTGTCGTTAGCCAATACTAATAATATTAACTAAGATCTTTAAAAAATCTTATGGATTGTCAAGATGCTGATAAATAATGGAACTATCTGACAAAAATTAATAAGCAGTCATTAGTTCCAGTCAGCAGCAGCCTGTGACAGATTCCAAGCACTGATCTAACGATTGCCAGTTTCCTGATAATTTTCCATCTCACATGAAAGCCTGGCAGGCCTACTGCAATTCATGCTTCAGAAAGAAGCATTTCCTATGGAGTCAGCCTCATGAACAAATACGCCAGTTAAAGTGGGGATCAATAGTGAAAGATGAGCTTCTCCAATTCACCCACAATTATACTTGGGTCCATAGACTCATGTAAATCAATAATTTGTTATATCTGCTACATTTACAGACTTTGATCTTGAATATAAACCTGGCAATAAAACAACATACATTTCTTTTCCTATGTTCTACAGTACTCTGATCATGAATATGGTAAAGAGAAAAAATCTATTTTCCTTCTCTCATCTGGGTGATAAATATAAACCAAATTGTGCATTAACCTCTTTCTGGTAACCATCTTGCGAAGGAGAAGATTGTTTTTAAAATCTTATGTAAACAACTAAAAGCTAGATACATAAAAGGTAATCATTAATCATACGTAACTTTACATCCTGAGTTACACAGTTTTCCTAGGTATTCCTATAGTGGCCCAAACATATGTATGTGCATATATATATATATATGTGCATACTCATTTCATATAAACATATACACACGTGTGTATATATATATACACATACACACACACACACACATATATATATATATAGAAACTCAAAATTTCCTTGGTGTTTACTTGTGTCCTCTCCTAGAAAGTGAGCTCTTTGAAGGCATGGTCAATGTTTTTTGAATCCGTACACTTAGCACCTAGCACAATGTTTCAACATAACAGGCACTCAGTGAATGTTTGCTAAATGGATTTTACAGTCTTTTCCTATCATAACATTTTTCTGATGCCTGACTCACACAACAGTCAACTTCTGAGGTTGTCCGTTCCCAGCTCTAAAGGAATACATACTCCTTATTAAAAAATACCTTTTTGATATTCACTCTAAAAAAAAATCCAGTGGAAGAAGGTAGGGGGATTTAGAGGTAAAAATAAGATCATCTGTGAGCTACAGTTTTTAAAATTTTTTACATAGGTTCATCATACAATTCTACTCTGTATATGTTTGAAATTTTTCATAATAAACATTCTTTAAATTGAGAAAGGTTTTAAAAGTTTAAAACTTTAAAAAGTTTTCTTTTGGATATTTTCACCTAGAAATTTTTTCTTCAATACTCATACTCGGGACAACACAGTAAGTAGTGATTATTAACCAGCCTACACTTTGAATTTCTAATGCAAATTCAGGAAGATATTAGCTCTTGCTTTATACCTATAGGAGTCATGCCCCAACACAAAATTAAAAGAGCCAAGGTGAGAGTTATGTGTCATAGCGATAGCTTCAGCCACCTCACTATTTAATTCTACCCACTGCTTCTTTGGTTAAAATTTTAAGACTGAATGGAAGGACTATATTGACTTTTTCTGTTCCATAAAGGTAGCATTTCCTCAATAAAATAAAAACTCCTTCCTCATTAAATATGAGACATCTAAAAACATTTTAATGATAAAAATCTCAAGATACATTATTAAGTAAAAACGGTCAAGAAAATGTTAATTTCAGAGGATTTCCAAATTCCGTAAAAATAAAAATATACATACAAAAAAATTTAGGAAATAAAAATATACACATATCTAATACACACATATGCATTCATGTATATACATACACACAGAAAAAATCTAGAAGGAAAAACATGAAAATGTTAACACAATTCTGTTTTGCTAATATATTTTATTATTTATATTTACTATATGTTCTAATGTCCTATAATGGATTAATATTGCTTTTATGTTTATAAACATTACTTTAAAATCATACTGCTATATGAGGTGGCCTTTGTATAAAATACAAAACAGTTTAGATTTTAATATGGCATCCATTCAAGCTTAAGAAAAATGACATTGTGCTTTTATTAAGGATGCTGTGATTTGCTAATAAAAATTTAAGAGTTAAATGACTAGGTATTTCACATTTTTGTATCTTCATGTATTCTTCTACTCTTATAGGCTGTAAGTCCCTAATAGGAATCAATTGCTTTATTTATTTGACATTAATGTAGCATTAGAGCATAATGTCTTAAATAATAGTAATGAAAATAATTAAAACACAACAATTATACTCTTTCTGATATATTAATAAGTGGAACAATGATTAGCCCTATGAATCTCCTTGATAGAACCCTGCTCTAGTGAGAAAAAGAGAACAATTTGGCAAGTTAGCTAAATCGGTTAATCATTTCCATCTGTCGCAAACCATGCACACTAAAATACTCTTCCAGCTTTACTTTAATGGAGAAAATGGAACTTTCATTTGGTGTTCATATCATATCAATAGAAAGAACATGCTGAATAAGGCCTTCCGAATGGACTACTTTTGAGAGCCAAAAAAAGGCCGGAAGCTGGAGAATTAAGAAGAGAAAACCTTACAGGGAGTGTTCGTACTTGGCAGCTACTGGTGATCTGATCAGGCTCAGGACAGAACATTCTTATTTTACTTTTCTATATTTTCATAAAAATGATTTTTCCATTCCAACACTTACATATCCCTGTGCACGGCAGTGAGAACAGCATTCACTGACTCTCCATACATATGGTATGCATTCAATGACATCACTCACCACTACATTTGCCAAGTTGAACCTCTCCCATAGACCACCAAAACACAGTTTCACAGTCTCTGTGGGGCTAAGAGAGTAGTTCCAAAGCAATAGGTCAGTCCTGCAGAATGGAGAGGTTATTAATGTTTCATCCCATATATACCATACCCTCCCTATCCCCTAATAAATAAAAAGTCTTGTACTCTTGTAATGTATTCAGCTATTATTAACTCTTTCACTGTTGTTTTGAATGGTGAAGTGAATACATACTTGATGGCTCTTGTTGCTACAGTGCTCTGGCAGGTGCTGTTTACTGTCTTTTATGGAAGAGATTACAGAGTGAATTTTTATTATGAAGACAGATGAAAATTACTATGTAAGCTGTAAATCATAATTCATGTAACTGATATTTTTAATTAATGATCATGAAATAAAAATCAAAGCAGTTTTTCTATCAAAGAAAAGCTTTTAGTAACGTTCTGATTTTTCTAATTTAAACATCTTACTTAAAAGATTTTAAAATTACTATATAGTAGATTCCATGATCCTTTAAGATAGTTAAAAATCTTGATAATTATTTTCAAAGAGGTATTAAAGGTCCACCTTAATTATTTTTTAAACCAATGAAAAACTGGAGGGAAAAGCAACACTATATACACAAATTATTTTTTTCCAATGGTCTATAACACAAAACCACACATGTTAAGTATAGGAAAACTAAAATAAAAAGATATTGCTGAAATGTTTCGGGTGGGGACTTGTTTCACATAACGCTGTTTACTAAGGTAGTTTAGCAAATAGCAGAGCTCTCTAGCCAAACTGTTCAGGGTTTTAAGGTAAATGTCAAGAAAGCTAATCTTTGGGCAATGCAATAGAGTATAGCACTCTCTTTGAAAAGCCTCAGTATCTCTTCATTTTGCCCTTCTCATAAGAGGCTGGGATACCAGCTAGCCACTAAACATGGCATATGCAGTAGGACCTGAAATTTTATAAATTACAAAATAAGTCAAGTATTACATAACAAACTTATAGATCTTTTTAATAAAAATAGTAACATTTCTATTTGCAAGAAAATTTCAGTGAATTTATGATTTGGAAAAGGGATGATTTTATTGTCCATATTTTAACATATATATAGTGAACTATATGATAATGCTATGAATTTTCTGACACATAAGATTGTCTAATAGACACTAAGATGCTTAAGAATTATTTAAGCATTTCAAAAATAAAATCTATCTAAAAATATAAAACACAAGAATGGTTCTGAAAAAACAATGATTCAGTTGTAAAATAAGTGCCACGTGCCAAGATAATATAATGGTTTTCAGGTGTTATCAATAATACTCATCACCACAAAAAAATGATAAGTATGTGAGGTAGCAGATATATATTAATCAGCTTGATTTAACCATTCCACAATGTATACATATATCAAAACATTATATTGTACACAATAAATACATATAATTTTTATTTTTCAATTAAAAATAATAAAGAATAATAATATTCACTGTAACTCACTATTGTGTAGTGAGTAAATAATACTCACTATAACTTATTTTATACTTGAGGCTCAGACATAATACTGTCTTACCCAGGGTTGCACAATTACTAAGCAGCAGAGTTAGGTTTTCAAACCAAGTGTTTCTGACTCTAGAGCCCACCAGCTTTCCTCTATATCGAACTGGCCAAATTGAAAGAGACTTACTATACAGTTATAAAGCTCAAGTTCTCTAAGGACTAGTTAGATAACAGAGGCAATTGAGACCAAAATTACAGTTTCTGGGGTTTTTTTCCAAAATATTAATGGGTACAAATGTTTTTGGTTACATGGATTGCTACTGTAATGCTTGAGTCACAGCTGGAAGTGTGCCATCACCCAGATAGTGTTCATTGTACCCATTAGGTAGGTTTTTGCCCCTCCCTTCCTCTCTCCTCCCCCTGCTTGATTTCCACTGAGTTTTACTTCTCTCTGTGCACATGTGTGCATCGGTTAGTTCCAATTTAATAGCTAATACAAGTGGTGTTTGTTTTTCCATTCTTTAGATACTTCACTTAGGATAATGGTCTCCAGTTCTATCCAAATTGTCACAAAAGACATCCTCTTTATGGCTGAGTAGTACTCCATACCATACAGTTTCTATAATGTGAAAGCAAACAGGATAAAAGCAGAAATCTTCCAGCATTCTTTGAAAGCCAAAGGTAAGGAATAAATCTTTTTTTAATTCAATCATTTTTCTTTGTAAAGACTAAATCTATTAGCTAAGATCAAAGATATATGATAGCTATTCAGTTAATACATATACAATTCAAACTACTCAGCAAACTACTACCTGACTCCCAGTATTTACTGGACTTCTTAATATGTTCCACTTCTAAAATTCTGTCATTCTAATTGTTGTCCAGTGATAACAGACCCCTAAAACCAGGAGATAAAACTGTCTTTCCAAAGGCAAAAATTGATAGGTCATAAATATTAAAATGACCAAATGTAAATAAGTAGCTGAAAAATTTATTCCAATCAGCTTTTGCCTAACTACAGGCAAAGTAGAGCATCATTAAAGACTTGGCATACCCAACATAATTAGAAATCTAAAGAGAAAAATAAAAATCTCCACAAAAGATAATAAAGTAATATTCATCCTCCCCTCCAAGAAAAGGAATGCAGACAGAGAACTCTAGGTAGATCCTAGGAAGACAGAATCATGACCAGCAAACTTCCAGTTAGGTACAGTATACAAGCCAATGGCAAGGCTATCTGTATGGTAAGAAAATTTGTAAATTCTTAAGCTACAGAATGTCTCAGCCATCAGACTTCAAGAATTTCTGTTTCCAATGGCCAGAACTGGGGTTAACTCGAGGTTAACCTAGAGTCCCACAATTCATCCCAATTAAAAAAACTTCGCAAAGTCATTTAAATTTCTTGAATGTATAATATTTACTGAATTCTTACTAAAGCAACATTCCAACTACTCTAGTTAGGGCTGTAGGGAGAAAATATTTTCAGCTCTTCACTTGTCCAACATTGCTTCAATACTTCATAACATATTAAATGCAAACTCATTCAAAGTGACTGTTAAGGCTGGGCACAGTGGCTCACGCTTGTAATCCCAGTGCTTTCGGAAGCCAAGGCAAGAGGATTGCTTGGGGCCAGGAGTTCAAGACCAGCTGGGGCAACACAGCAAAACCGCATCTCTACAAAAAATTTAAAAATTAGCCAGGTGTGGTGGCACATCCCTGTAGTCCCAGCCTCCTGGGAGGCTGAAGAGGGAGGATCACTAAAGCCAGGAGTTAGAGGTTATAGTGAGCTATGATCATGCCACTGCACTCCAGCCTCGGCAACAGAGCAAGATTCTTTCTAAAAAAAAAAAAATTAAAATACTCACTAAAATACCCACTAAAAATCCAAATAATATATTCCTTAAAACAATCTGTTTAATGGCATCAGAGAGAGCTGATTAAGCACCTAGGATTAGAGAAGCCAAGATTCCAGAGAGGAGAAAACAGAGAAGTGAGCAGATACTACGCTGCCCCTCTTTCTCCTGGGGCATTGCTAATTCTGGGCCAAGGTCAAAAGGCTGAGAATCCATCCAGGCTTTCCCCCAGATATAAAATTGCTTCTGGAAAACATAAAAACAAGCAGAGCTTTGGCTGTCTCTTGGGGATAGTAAAACAAAATTAGAATCTTAAGGGGCTGAGATCCCAGAGAGGAGAGAGAGGTAGAGAATGAAGCCTGACACACAGCCAGCTTTCCCCTCAAGACATTTGCCAAATTGTGCAGGACAGGAGGCTGAGCATAAAGCCTCTGAAAAGCAGGAGGAAGTTTTCAGCAGTCTCCAAATGGTAAGGAGACAAGAATTAGAGTTCAGAATCCATCAGGGCAAGCAGGCCTGGAGAACACAGAGCTCTTGGTCAAAAGTTCTGCACACTAGCCCTTAACTCAATCCTTAATTGGATTAAAGTGATGAACTCCCACTCTATCTACCTAGCAGAGGAAAGAGTGAACTTCTCTTGAAAACAGCATTATCTGTAGACTCAAGAATTTTTATATACAATGTCTACTATGAGGTATGCCAAAAAAGAATTACATGACAAACAACCATGAGAAAAAACAAGAGAGAATCTCAGGTGACTCGGAAAATAGAGTTAGTAAATAAGAACTTTTATAGTACCATGATTAATATGTTCAAGAAAACTGAGAAACAGATGGAAAACATTGGAAAAAGACATTGAGAATTGCAGCAGAGAATTAAAATATATTAAAAATATAAATGGAAATATAGCCAGACATGGTAGCACATACCTATAGTCCTAGCTACTCAGGAGGCTGAGGTAGAAGGATCACTTGAGCCCAGGAGTTCGAGGTTACAGAGAGCTATGATTACCCCACTGTACTCCAGCCTGGGCAACAGAGACCCTGTCTCTTAATTAATTAATTAATTAATTAATTAACTGAAAGGACTGAAAAACTACTGAAATTAGTACTGAATAGATGAGTTTAACAGCAGATTATTGATGAACTAGAAAGCAGGTCAACAGAAAATAATGAATTGAAGCAATAGCAAGAAAAAAATACTAAAAAGGAATGAACTACTAATACAGGCTATTGCATGGATGAACCTAAAAAAACAACCTATGTGAAAGAAGCCAGGCCCAAAAGACAAGATATTGTATGCTTCTATTATATGAAATATCCAGAATAGGCAAATCCATACTGACAGAAAGTATATTAGTTTTTTCCAGAGGCTGGAGGGTGAAATGGGGAGACGGAGAATGGGGAGTGAACCACTAATGGGTATAGAGTTTCTTTTTGGAATGATAAAAATGTTCTGGAATTAAATAGTGGTGATACATGCAATATCCTATGAATACACTAAAAACCACTAAATTATGTAAAGGGGTACATTTCATGGTACATGAATTATATCTCAATAAAGCTCTTATTGAAAAAAAAAAGTGAAACAAACCCAATATGTGATTTATAGAAAAGACACTTAAAAACACAGAAAGATCAAAAGTAAAAGGATACCAAAAGATAAAATATGTAAACACAAACCAAAAGAGGGCTGGCATAGCTACACGAGTATCAGACTTTAACAAAAGAAGCATTATTAGAGAGACATTTCATAGTAATAAATAGCAATAATTTAATAGGAATAATTTAAAATAATAGAAGCAATAATAGTAATTACTTCAGAATAATTTTAAAAGTTAATCCAGTAAGAGGATATCACAATTCTAAATCTATATTTACCCACATGATAAACTGGGTTATTATTCAGCAAATATACTTTTCCCTTCACATCTTACTTCAAGTATTCTCCCCCACCCTCTTAAATGTTGGGCTTGGCCATGTTACTTGCATTAGCCAATAGCTAAGGAGCAATAGCTAATCCAAGTAATATGACATGAAAGCATGACATGACTTTTTCTGTCCTTTTCCTGCATTCAAGATGTTGAAGCGAGGACGTGGTGGGTCCTTCGGTGTGAAATTCCGGATTTCCCTGGGTCTTCCGGTAGGAGCCGTGATCAACTGTGCTGACAACGCAGGAGCCAAAAATCTGTATATCATCTCTGTGAAGGGGATCAAGGGACGACTGAACAGGCTTCCCACTGTTGGTGGGGGTGACATGGTGATGGCCACAGTTAAGAAAGGCAAACCAGAGATCAGAAAAAAGGTACATCCAGCAGTGGTAATTTGACAACGAAAGTCATACCAGAGAAAAGATGGTGTGTTTCTCTATTTTGAAGATAATGCAGGGGTCATAGTAAATAATAAGGGCAAGATGAAAGGTTCTGCCATTACAGGACCTATTGCAAAGGAGTATGCAGACTTGTGGCCCACGATTGTGTCCAATGCTGGCAGCACTGCATGGTTCTCCAGTGTATTTGTAAAAAACATTAAAAAGTATTTGCTTGCAAAAAAAAAAAAAAAGAAAAGAAAAGAAAAAGAAAGAAAGCATGACATGAGCAGAGACCTTAAATGTATTTGCACAGTTAGGATTAAGTCTTATGCTCACTGATACACCGTAAGAAGAGAATGTCCCAGATAGTCTTGCCTCATCATCAGGGGCTGCAAAACAAAGACACATAAAGCAGAACTAAACTGAACCTTCAGCCTAAAGCACAACTCCTTGGTCAACACCTAATCCATGGGCAAAACAATAAACGCTTATACGCAGTATATGCCACAGAGATTTCTGCAGTTGTTTGTTACACAACAAAAACTGACTAATACTACTCATTAACATATTGAAATATATAATGCAAAGATTGACAAAACTAAAAAGGGAAAGTAGACAAATTCACAATAATTGTGGAAAACCTCTTTTAACGGTTGATACAAGCAGACAGAAAATATGTAAGAATCTACAGGAACTGAATATCCAGTTAGGCTTATTATAATAAATCAGTATCATATCTTAGTTAATAACAGAATCTTAATAATTTGACAAGAAAAGATTTTAGCAGAAGGTATTGTCATGTTCTAACAAGACTAAAAATGAAATTCAAATCCTATACTACATAGTTGACTTTTAACTTGAAGTTTAGCTATAGAAAATGTGCCCTTCAATGCCTCCTTTTCACAGGTTTGGAATAAGTCAGGTACAATACCAAGTAATGTAAAATATGAAATATCGGCCAGCCACAGTGGCTCGTGCCTGTAATCCCAGCACTTTGGGAGGCTGAGGCAGTAGGATTACTTCAGACCAGGAGTTCTAGACCAGCATAGGCAACACAGGGAGAACCCATCTCTACAAAATACATTAAAAATAAAAATAAATATCATCCGTCTGCTTCTCTTCCCAAGTATCCCTCTCTAAAAATGCCGTCTCCCACCTCAAACTTGGTTAACCCTCAACTTCCTCAAACTTCCTCCCCCCTTTACTCTTCCACTCATACGAATACAGTGTCTGGCAGCACCATTCCACTGAAACCACTTATCAAAGCCAATACTTCCATATTGCCAAATGCAATAGTCACTTCTCTGAAATCATCTTACTCAACCTCTCGCTTGCCTTTGACACAGATGACTGTCACCCTTTATTGAAACAGTCTTCTTTCTTAGCTTCGATGACGCTACACTCTTCTGGTTATGCTCCTATTGCACTGAACTTCCTCCTAGTTCCTCCGTTGGCTCTTCTGCTCACTCTCTAAATGTTGCAATTCCTTAGGGTTCTGTGACAGGCCCTCCTCTTTTACATAAACTACACATGAGAAATAGAGATCTCATCCTATGCCATGGCTTTAAATATCATTTAGATGCTGATAATTCCTAATTTTTATTTCCAGCCCTGATTTCTCTGAGCTCCAGATTCAAATATGCCTATTTTGTATCTCCCCTTGAGTCTATCAGAGGTATCTGAAACTGAATGTGTCCTAAACAGAACTCCTGATTTCCTCCCTCTCCTTCCCTTGTCAGATACTAAAGACAGAAACATCAAAGTCATCTTTCCCTTCTTTCTCTTCCTTACACCATATTTTGTTAGCAAGTCCTTCAATGCTATCTCCAAAATTTGTATCCTATACTTCTGCTTCTTTCTGTCTTCACTGCTAAAAAGTGTGTGAGCTATTTTAAAAGAAAACCTCCACCTGCCTGAATCAGCTACCACCATCAGAGGAACAAGGCTGGACTAAGATCACCAATACTGACCTTAGATATTTGTGGGGATCCACCCCTGAGGCACCTTAACCAGTCAGAAGTTGCTCTAGTTCTGCTGTCTCGGGCTTTCAAGGGGAAGTCGTGGGAAGTGGGGATAAGGAGGGAAAATCAATATCTGAGAGCCTTCTATGCACTCCGCCCTTTACATATGTTGTGTTATCTACCCTCAGAATAGCCTGATAAAACAACTGGCATCATTACTTCAATTTTATACACAAGGACACAGGCCCTTAGAAGGATTAACGGCACACAGTTAGCAAAAATAATGCAACTATGATTCACTACTAAGCCTTTTTCTGAAATGACCATATTCTTTTCAGAAAGGAGGCTAGAAAAAGGGTAACTATTAAATAGCTTCACTGTGATCAGAGATAAGTCCTAGGTCAAGCCTTTGCAAAAGATCCTCTACAACCTTCTAGCCAGCCCACCATTTGAGATTTATGCAAAAGGCAAAGCGATACCCGAAGGCAGTAATTCCCAAACTGATAGGTGAACCTCTTGGCAAAGAGGCAACGATAGAGAAGAAACCCAAATCACAGTAAAAAACATGATACATCTTCCTGCAGTATCAATTTTGCTCACTGAAAAGTAACCTGAATCATGTTATTAAAACAAATACCAATATGTTATAGAGTAAGTAAAATGTAAAATTCACATAAATTACTAAGTTTAGAAAAGAATTCTCCCAGTCATGACAGCCAGCTCTGGCCAAACTTCCCAAGAGGCAGTAATAAACTCTGTTCTTAGGGATATTTTTGTAGAAAAATCTGAGAAGCACTTAAGCAATTTATCGTAAGTTAGATAACAATTTATATAAAATAAGAAAAAAACAATGGTTTTTATTTGAGGAACAAAACAAAATAAAAACGCAAGTTTTTAAGCCAAACAAAATCACAAAGAATTGTACAGGTTGCCTTTAACTGAAAGCCACAAAACACAAATTACCATGAAGACCATGTTAATAATTATTTAACAAGTAATGAGCTAATTGATGATCTTGTCCCTGCCTTTTTTCATTTGTTTCAGTTATTTATAATTTACCAAAGTCAGAAGTCTGTTGACTATCAGGAGGAGGAGCATTAACTAGTCAAATATTATTTATATAGCAGTCTCCCTATGACTTTTGAAAAACACTATCAATAAAAACTTTTAAGCTTGCAATACTATGTGGCAGGAAACTCTGGAGACTAATCATAACCTATTATACCAGAACCTAGATTAAGATAAATTAGCCTTTCCATCTTCATTAGCAAGTCATATCCCTAAAGGATTTACTTTAGGAAAAGAATAAGCCAATGATGGCATTATTTACTAATTTTTTGGACCCCTCCTATCAATCTATTAAGTCATTTTTTATCATGTTTTCATCATTCAAAACGCACCCCAATAGTGGCAGTTATTAAGGGGAGAGCTTCATCCTTAAGAATAGTGAACCTTTCATATGAAATTTTTGTCTATATTAGTGAATTCTCATTTTCAAAAATATAATAACTTTCTATAGGCTTCTTCGTCTCCACCATGCATAGAAAGGACAAATATCAAGAAGTAACAAAATGTGCTCCTTACTCAAACAGCTTTCCCTACCTCCTGAGACACTGTCTAAAATCCCCACCACTGAAGCAACTTCTTTAATTTAACCATGATTTTCAGAAAGATACTGTCAATAAAAAAATCACAGTTGGTAAGATTTAACCCATTAAATCAACAATATCCTTTAAAATACAACCATCAATTGACTGTTTACTAAGTACTAGCATCGAGCTAAATAGTACATTCATTTTCACAATTAACGCTGACAAGAACCCATGAGATAAATATTATTTCCATTTTAGAAAGGTAGAAACTGAGGCTCATAGAGATAGCAAATTTGAAATTTGTTCAAAGTTATACTTTTAAGTAGTAAAGTAGTAAATTAAAGCCAGATCTGCCTGACTCTAGAACCCAAATAGCTAAAATCTTAAAAAGTAGGGTCCAGGGCCGGGCGCGGTGGCTCACGCCTGTAATCCTAGCACTCTGGAAGGCCGAGGCGGGCGGATCGTCCTGAGCTCAGGAGTTCGAGACCAGCCTGAGCAAGAGCGAGACCCCGTCTCTACCAAAAATAGAAAGAAATTAATTGGACAGCTAAATATATATATAGAAAAAATTAGCCGGGCATGGTGGCGCATGCCTGTATTCCCAGCTACTCGGGAGGCTGAGACAGTAGGATTGCTGGAGCCCAGGAGTTTGAAGTTGCTGTGAGCTAGGCTGACGCCACAGCACTCACTCTAGCCCGGGCAAAAGAGTGAGACTCTGTCTCAAAAAAAAAAATAAAAAATAAAAAATAAAAAAAATAAAAATAAATAAAAAATAAAAAGTAGGGTCCTACAGAAATCCAATAGAAAACAAGTAAATTTTAATGGTAATAACAATAATAGCAGCGTCAATAAGATTTTTTATAAAGTATTTAATAAATGCCAAGCGCAGTACTAAGAGCTTCACATTGATAACCTCACATTTTTCTTCCTTTTCCTCCTTTCTCTCCCTTTTCCTCTGCCTCCTTCAAACTTACATGAAGGCAAAGTAGTATTTAGTAGGAAAATCTGGAGGAGGAAGAGTGTGAAAAGGCAAATTCTGAATAATCCACAATTTTATCAAAGTTCATCTATTAAAAACTATTTTTAATAGAGTCTGTTTGAAATTTTAAAAAGTCATTTTCTGAGGATAAATAAACATGAGTAGATAATACATCCCCCCAAAATTAACGGTATCCAATAACTATATGCAAAATGTCACCCTTCCTACAAATCAAAGAAATACAAACTGACGAACTATTCTTAGTTTCATAAAAACATGAAGTTTCTTAAAAATTATAAATTCCAGGCCAGATGCAATAGCTCACACTTGTAATCCTAGTACTTTGGAAGGCTGAGGTGGGAGGATCACTTGAGCCCAGGAATTCGAGACCAGCCTGGGCAACATAGTGAGACCCCACCTCTACAAAAAACAGAAAACATTAGCCAGACGTGGTGGCATGCACCTCTCGTCCCCAGCTACACGGGAGGCTGGGGCAGGAGGATCACTTGAGCCCAGGAGTTTGAGATTGCAGTGAGCTACAACAACGCCACACTACACTCAAGTCCAGGCAACAGAGTGAGACCCTGTCTCAGAAAAAAAAAAAGATGAATTTCAGCCTTGGCAAATGCATGGTGAAATAAGCACTCTCATATCTTGCTGATGAAAATATAAATTCATATATATATTTTTGGAGGCAATTTGGAATTACACATCATTGGCCATAAAAATCATTACACTCTTTAACCATGTAATTCCAATTCTGAAAATTTATACTAAGAAGTAATCAATCATCGGCAAAGATTCATGCAAGTATCATTTTAACATTGAAAATCAGAAGCAATCACCATGTCCCCTAATGGAAAAGTAGATAAATAAGTCATAATAAAATCATGCTATCTCCATGTATATCGAAACAGTATTTCATTATTCCAAACTGTATTTTCAAAAGTTTCTGTACCCATGAAAAACTGGTTAGAACATATTAGATGGAAAAAAATGTTCACTGGGCTTATTGCTAGGGGGTTAAATTGTGATTTTTCTTTATGTTCAATGTATCTTTAAAATGATCTATAACTAAACTGTGCTGTTATTATAAAGAGAGACACATAGACCAACAGAACGAACTAGAGTACCCAGAAATAAATCCACACATTTACAGTGAACTTATCTTCAACAAAAGTGCCACAAACATACAGTGGGGAAAGGGCAGTCTCTTCAATAAAGGATGTTGGGAAAACTGGATATCCACATGCAGAAGAATGAAACTAGATCCTTTTCTCTCACTATATACAAAAATTGAATCAAAATGGATTAAAAACTTAAATCTAAGACCTGAGACTATGAAACTACTAAAAGAAAACATTGGGGAAATGCTTTAGGACAGGGGTGAGGAACCTGCAGCCTTAAGGCTACATGCAGCCTTCTAGGTCCTTAAGTGTAGCCTTTTGACTGAATCCAAATTTTACCGAACAAATCCTTTTATTTTTATTAATACATTTTTGTTCGTCTTGTTTATTTTATTTTTTTAAATGAATGTATTTAAAATACCAAAGAATAAAATAAATTTCAACCAAATAATCCTCCCAGATTGGCACAATTAGAACATTAGTAAGCCAGATGGGCTAAATTGATGGCTGCTACATTCATGATTTCGTACTAACTTCCCCCGTCTGACTGGTGCCACTATCACACAAGGCTGGTAGGCGAGAGTTTAAGGGGGTCCAGTATACCAGTCTGTTATCAGCTTTTGACAATGGTGCACTGTGTTTCTGTTTGAAGTGGAATTTGCAAATAGTTGCACAGCTAGACAGTACTTTTTAATTCTGTCTGTTTAACAGCCCATCATGTCAAAAGAAGACCAAAAGAACACTAAAGGAAGAAAATAGATTTTTTAATGAGGATTGGGAACCGCAATATTATCTTGTTTCTCCTAAAGATGATTTGCTTGTTTTGTGATACTGCAATATCAACATTAAAGAAATTCAATGCTCATCAGCATTATAACACTCATAAGGACGACAAATATTTTAAATTACAGGAAGAGGCGTGAGAGGTTGTATTGCAGAAATTAAAAAATGAAAAGCAAAAGCAAAGATAATTTTTTCAAACAGCAATAAGACCTAGAAATAATGCCACTGAAGCAACTCATAAAGTAGCTTATGTATTCAGGAAAAAGAGGAAGCCGTCCAGTGATGCAGAAATTGTGAAAGAATGAATTGTCAAAGCTGTAGGGTGCTTAGACCCTAATAACGTTTCAAGTACAAACAACTGCCTCTTTGAAGGAGAACCATAGCTGATCAGCAGCATGAATTAGCCTTCAGCTTAACAGAACAACTTCATGCAATACTTCAAAAGGAAAATATATATTATTCAATGACTTTGGATGAACCAACTGATATTACTCGGCACAGATTTTATACTTCATTCGGGTCATAACAAAAGATTTTCTTTGCTACAAAGAGTTGCTTGCTTTGGGCACTCCTGAGAACAGAACATGGGGAATAGATATCTTCAACAACTTTTATGATAAATGTTGTGAAGTTGGACTGAATTTGGTAAATTTAGCAAGCGTATGTACAGACAGTGCACCTTCCATGACAGGAAAACATGAAGGGTTTATCGCACAGATAAAAAGAAGTATTAACAGATCCAGATGCCCTCATTTCTTTTCACTGTATCTTGCAACGGCAAAATCTCTGTGCTAAAGCTACTGTTTTAAGGGACACTTTGCAATAAGTATTGTTAACTACATTCAAGCAAATACAAAATGACATCACCAGTTTTGTAACATGCTAAAGTTGAACTTTCGCATGAGGTATTCAGTGTGGATTTGCAGGATCATTCTAAAGTGTGTTGGCTATCTCAGGGATAGGTATTAGCCAAAATTTTATCTCTGCGAGAACAGATAGTTAAATTTTATGAAGAACAGAATTAGCAATGTGACTTATTGAAAGAATATTTCTATAGGAATGCAGCATTTCTGTGTGATATCATGTCAAATCAAAGCAACTTCAATATTTCTTTGCAAGGTAAAACTAAGTATATATATGACATGTGGCAAAAAATCCAAGCATTTCAAAAAAAGCTATCTTTTTTCAAAACAATTCTTCAAAATGAAATTTCAAATGAACATTTTCCCAAGTTAGCAAAGGTCATTGATGAGCAGGATGATATATGCAAAACATTTGAAGAATATGCAATTGTTATAGACCTATTAATCGGAGAATACAAGGAAAGATTCACTGACTTTGAGAATCATGACATTACACTCAAATTAGCATTTCAGCCTCACCTAGTTGATATCATCAAGGCACCTAAGGAACTACAGATGGAATTGATTGAGCTCTCTGTAGATGACATTTTAAAGTCATTGTTTGATGCTAAGAAAGATCCAATTGAAACACGGAAAAATGCAGAACACCCATGCCTTCGGCAACATGCTTGAAAAATGCTTTCTGCTTTTCAACCACTTATTGCTGTGAATCCACATTCTCCTACCTAACCCAAATCAAGATGCCCTTAAGGTCACAAATACTGATACCCATCTAGATGATCAACTGACACTGTGGACCTCCATGCTGCAACCACATATTCAAAAGCTTTCCAACAAAGAGCGGACACAACAAAGTGATTAAAAGATTAGTTAACTTTAAAATTAACAAATTGTGTTGACTTTTTGAAATTATTAAATATGTAGTAGTTAGATTTTTACAAAATAACGTACATTTTTTAGTATATCTAGTTGAAGTTTCTTAAATGCAGCCTTATTTGATTATAGCTAAATTAATGAGGCTTTCCAACATGAAAAGGTCCCCCAACCCTGCTTTAGCACATTGGTCTGGGCAAGGACGTCTTAAGTAATACCCCCAAAGCACAGGCAACCAAAGCAAAATTGCACAAATGGGATCATATCAAGCTAAAAAGCTTCTGCACAGCAAGGGAAACAATCAACAAAGGAAAGAAACAACCCACAGAATGGGAGAAAATATTTGCAAACTACCTATCTGACAAGGGATTAATAATTAGAATATATAAGGAGCTCTAAAAACTCAATAGGAAAAAAAATCAAATAATCTGATTTAAAAATGGGCAAAGGATCTGAATAGGCATTTCTCAAAAGAAGGCATACAAATGGCCAACAGGTATATGAATAAATGCTCAACACATCATTAATCATCAGAGAAGTGCAAATCAAAACTACAATGGATATCATCTCACCCCAGTTAGAATGGTTCTTAACAAAAAGACGTGCAATAACAAATGCTGGCAAGGATGTGGAGAAACGGGAACTCTCATACGCTGCTGGTGGGAAGGTAAATTAGTGTATCCCCTATAGAGAACAGCATGGAGGTTCCTCAAAAAGCTGCAAATAGAACTACCATATGACCCCACTGCTGGGTATGTATCCAAGGGAGGGGAAATCCCTATATCGAAAAGATATCTGCATTCCCATGTTTATTGTAGCACTATTCACAATAGCAAACATTTGGAATCAACCTAAGTGTCCATCAACGGATGAATGGGTAAAGAAACTGTGGTACATATACACAATGGAATATTATATAGCCACAAAAATGAAATCCTTCCATTTGCAACAATATAGATGGAACTGGAGAACATTATGTTAAGTGAAATAAGCCTAGCACAAAAAGACAAATCTTACATGTTCTCACTCATGTGGGAGCTAAATATTAAAAACAATTGATCGGCCGGGCGCGGTGGCTCACGCCTGTAATCCTAGCACTCTGGGAGGCCGAGGCGGGTGGATTGTTTGAGCTCAGGAGTTCGAAACCAGCCTGAGCAAGAGCAAGACCCCGTCTCTACCAAAGACAGAAAGAAATTAATCAGACAACTAAAAATACATAGAAAAAAATTAGCCAGGCATGGTGGCGCATGCCTGTAGTCCCAGCTACTCGGGAGGCTGAGGCAGAAGGATCCCTTGAGCCCAGGAGTTTGAGGTTGCTGTGAGCTAGGCTGATGCCACGGCACTCACTCTATCCAGGGCAACAGAGTGAGACTCTGTCTCAAAAAAACAAAAAAAAAAAAACAAAAAAAAAACAATTGATCTCTTTGAGACAGAGACAGATGTTTACCAGAGGCTGGGAAGGGAAGTGGGGAGAGGAGTATAAAGTGGGGATGGATATAAAAATATAGTTAGATAGATACAGTGAACAATATTTGATAGTACAACAAAGTGACTATAATCAATAGTAAGTTAAGGTATAGTTTAAAATAACTAAAAGAGTGGAACTGGAATATTCATAACACAAAGAAATGATAAATGCCTGAGGTGATGGATACCCCAATTACCCTGATTTGATTAACATTGTATGCCTGTATCAAAACATCACATGTACCCTGTAAAGATATACAACTATTATGTACCCATAATAATTAAAAATAAAAAAGAAACACAAACTTTTAAAAAATTAAAAAAATAAAAGGTGCTGTTATTTAAAAATTCTTTTAATCCAAAGTTTTGTTTTCATTAGTTATCCCCTAGTACAAATCTTTCAGGCAGAAACACATTCACATCTTTTTAAACTAGATGATTAAAATTAAGATCACTCTAGGGAAAAGGAAAAATATTTAAACTTAAGACAACAGATCTGCATTTTTTCCTTTATAAATAAGTTTGTTTAAATAGCATGATTATTTATACTCCATGAGGTTTCCAACAAAGAAGACATAACTACTACAAGATAGAGTCTGTGCAGGTATCACAAATATAACAAGGAATTCATTCTTATATCCCAAATATTAATTAAAGCCTATGGGAACATGAAAATAAATCTGAAAACAAAATACCCTTTTTAAGAAGAATTAACTGACCTATTAAAAACCTAAAAGCACTTTTATTTAATAACTCCATAATACAATACTTATATTATAAATATTTGTATGGCTTTTTAGATTAAAATAAATCCAACTTAACAAACACCTTCTGGGTATCTACTATGTTCTATGTATCATACGAATTCATCACAAAAATGAAGTGGCATGCCATTTCGGCACTTAAGGAACTAGAATTCTAACGAACAAGTCAAACCATTAATTATAGAAATTTTTTTTACTTCTGATACTAACATTGTGAACAAAGTTGTGCTTAGTGTCATATCTGAAAGTATGGGACATGAGATGTGGATTGAGACACATTTGAAATCAAATACTAGTTCTGCCACATGATCTTAGTAAAATAAGGACCTCTCTGAACTTCAATATCCTTACCTGTAAAACTACTGAAGATAATAACTACCTAGTATTAAGGCTGAAATCAGATAAAATATCTCATTTGCTATATGGTAAATGTTCAATATATATTAAATTATTCTAACAATATCTTTCACAGCTTTAAATTTCTTTTTCCATAATAAAAAGGCAGGTTCTACTTCTAATAATGGCAAAGTAGCTTATATGGATATTCCCAAAGACAAACATTGTAAACTCTGAACAAAGTATAAAAAATTACTATTTGGAGGCAAACAACCACCAAACTCAGACAGAAAATGGAAAGGGGTCAACCCTTGAAAGAAGAGAACCGCGGTGGGCAAGAACTGCATGTACGCGGCTATTCGTCTGAGAATACTACCAAGTCCACACAGTGCAGGGCAACTAGAATCCAAGCATAAAGCCACAGTCTTACATGCCTGAAGAGTTAGAGGATGGATGTGTATGTTATTTATGTTATTAATTTATTGCCTTTTACATCCAAACTCACCCTTTAATACCGGCTCTGCAATCCCCTTTACAATGAACACGGTATTGAGCTTTCTCAGTAGAGGGCACTGGAGGATCACTGCAGGAGGAAGAAGCTCTCTCCTGATTTTTCTCTGGCTATTGCACAGGGGGATCAGTGGTGTGGATATGAGGACACCTGGTGGCACTCTGCCCCAGCCAAGTGCTGAGAACATACAATCCCTGAGCAAATTTACAATGCCAGCTCAGCCTGGCGATCACCTTCCTGTGGCCTACTCAACACAAATATTGCATGTTCCAGGACCCCTGCCCACTCTGGTACCCCAACCCCTCTGCTCACTCATTTCCCCAGAGGTTTGTCTCCTGCAAACTTCCTGATGCCACAGCCAACATGGATACTGGTGTACTCGAGGCCTCCCACATGCATTAATGTGCTGGCCTCCTCTGCACTCTCACATGACTTGTTACCAGCTGAGGTTTGCCTGTGCCCTGGAGAGTTGCTTCATGTTTGCCTAGAAACTGCAGATTAGTTCTGGCCTAAGCAAACCAGAAACTTCTCTGCCATCCAATGGGCTACAACTATACCTTCTCCAACAAGATTTCCCACCCTAGGGAAGGGGCACCCTTCAAGGTTTCTCCTTTCTTGGGTACACTCCATAAGCTTCAGGTTACCCTATAAAGTTCTTTTAAATGTACAGTAGTGTCATCATAGCTCACTGCAACTTCAAACTCCTGAACTAAAGCAATTTTCCTGCTTCAGCCTCCCCAATAGCTGGGACTACAGGTATACGCCACCACGCTCAACTAATTTTTCTATTTTTTATAGAGATGGGGTCTTATTATATTGCCCAGGCTGGTCTCAAACTCCTGGCCTGAAGCAATCTTCCCACCTCAAGGATTATAGGCATGAATCACCACGCCTGGCCCCACCCAGAAATCTATATCTAGTAAAAACATTCTTCAAAAATTATGACAAAATAAAGATATTTTCAGGGGAAAAAAACCTGAGAGGATTTATCAAGCTGAAACAAATTGTTATCAGGTGAAAACTCACATCTAGTCCATTTTCTGTTGCTATAACTTAATATCACAGACTGGGTAATTTATAAAGAATAGAGTTTTATTTAGCTTACGGTTCTGGAGGCTGGGAAGTCCATGAGCATGGCACCAGCATCTAGGAGGGCCTTCCTGCTGCATCATGACATGGCAGGAGGCATTACATGGCGAGACAGAGCAAGTGTGGGTGTCAGCTCAGGTCTCTCTTCCTATTCTTATAAAGCTACTAGTCCCATCACAGAGGCCCCACCCTGATGAACTAATCTAATCCTAATTACCTCCCAAAGGCCTCACCTCCAATCGACATATGAATTTGAGGAATAAGTTTCCAACACAAGAAATTTGGGAGACAAATTCAAACCATAGCAATGGGAAAGAATGAAAAGCATAAGAAATGGAAAATTTCTGCATAAATACAAAAAATACATGTGTTTTCTTCTTTTAATTTTGTAAAAGACATATGATGTTTAAAACAAAAATTAAAGCATTATATTCTGGAGCTTATAATATATGATGCAAGATGTGTGACAACAATATCACAAAAGATGAGGGGTGGTAAATGGAACTATACTATTGCAACATTCTTATCTTTTACTTGACGTGGTTCTGTATTACTTCTCAGTAGATCATGAAGGATACATATAATAATCCCTTGAATAGCCTTTTTAAAATTCCGAAGAAGTTAGCACAAAAAGCCAATGTAGGATTTAAAATGGAATATGTTAGCTCACATGTTATAATTCTGGAAGATTTTAACGTGATTCAGAAACACTTTGATTTTCACTATGCTAGTGATTTTGTAAACCCATACACCTATTTCCAGTGGAAACAAATTTTATTTGCTTTCCAATCTCTGTAATATCCTTTGTGCTTTGATTTTCTGTTTCATTTTCAAACTACTTTAAAGAAAATAACTTTAATAGATGTCTAAGGTATCTGTAGACATGAAACTGAAATACATAAATAAGCAAAGAGATATACAAATAATAATACAAAGAACAAGTAATCAACACAAAAGTTTGGAGTTATACATTTTTTTAAAACCTCCAAATAAATTAAAAGAACATAGCTACTTCTTTAACATAATAACATAGACATAAATATATTGTAGAGATCTCAACCAAAAAATCAGCATCATGTCTAATGAGAAAATTCTAGAAGTATTCCTACCAAAGTTAGGAAAAAGTCAAGAACATATATATCCACCATTTCCATGATTACTTAGCATTGTCCTAAAAGTAACAGTTATGCAATTAGATAAGAGAATAAAAGCATAAAAACTGGCAAGGAAGAAGTAAAATTACATTTTCAAATAGTAAGATTGAATTCCTAGAATACACAAAGAAATTAACTAGAAAACTATTTTTTAAGTCAATAAAATTAAAAACAAATGACCTTCAGGCCGGGCGCAGTGGCTCATGCCTGTAATCCTGGTACTCTGGGAGGCCAAGGTGGGCGGATTGTTTGAGCTCAGGAGTCTGAGACCAGCCTGAGCAAGAGCGAGACCCCATCTCTACTAAAAAAAAAAAAAAATAGAAAGAAATTATCTGGACAACTAAAAATATATAGAAAAAAATTAGCCGGGCATGGTAGTGCATGCCTGTAGTCCCAGCTACTTGGGAGGCTGAGGCAGTAGGATTGCTTGAGCCCAGGAGTTTGAGGTTGCTGTGAGCTAGGCTGACGCCACGGCACTCACTCTAGCCAGGGCAACACAGTGAGACTCTGTCTCAAAAAAAAAAAAAAAAAAAAAATGACCTTCAAACATATATGTAACAACTATTTAGAAGACATAACAGAGGAAATTACTCCATTTGTTAAGAGCCACAAAAAAAGATGAATGACCTAAGAATAAAGTTCTCAAGACAAGAGCAAGATTTTACATAATCTTTTAAAACTACTGAGAAGCACTGAATAAATGTAATGGTCTCTCCTATCTTGGACAGAAAGACTCAATGCCATAAATGTATCAATTTCTTTGACCTATACTTTATTGTTTTATAAATGTAATATGATCTCAACAAAATAACACAGAATTTTTTAATCAGGCAACTTGATTTTAAAGTGAACCAAAAATAAATGTGAGTAAAACTGAGAAGATATTAGAAAAAAGAAGTATCAGCCACCCGCCCTCCCTCCTTCTCCCCAATAAAAAGAAAAAGGTGATAAAGAGTACTATCCCACCTCAGATATTAAAGTATAGTTACATATTATAACTACGTTATGTTTAATTATGTCATTTAATGTATTATAAGTACAATAAAGTAGAATAATTATGAGCATGGTTATTATGTAAAAATAGACACACGTCAATGAAAAAGAAGAGAAAGTATAAAGATGACATATGAGAATTTAGAATATGATAAAAATGAAACTGTTTATCAATGGGTTAAAGATGGATGGATAGCCATCTTGGAAAAAAATGAAGATAAATCTTCTTACACCAAAATAAACTCCAGATTGATCAAAAACTTAAATATAAAATGAATATCTTTAAAATCTTGGAGTAGGGAAGGCTTTTCAAAAAATGGCTGAAAGACCTAGAAGCATAAAAGATTGATATATCAAAACATATAAAAATTGAAATTTTATGCATAGTTATAAAACAGCATAAACAAAGTCAAAACACAAATAACAATATAAGGTAAATATAGAAATTGCAAGGAAATATATTAATTATACTATTGAATATACCAGCAAAGGCTTGGAAACAATCCATTAATGAAAGTCTGTTAAATTATGATACATTCATTTGTTCCATATCAAGCAGCTGATAAACAAAGGTAGTTCTCTATAAACAGATATGGAAAAAATTAAGATACAGAAAGAAAAAAGGAAAACATACACTGGAGAAAGGACTCTCTATTCAATAAATGGTGCCGGGAAAACTGGATAGGCACATGTAAAAAAAATGAAACTGGATCCCTCTCTCTCACCATATACAAAAATTAACATAAGATCGGTTAAAGATGTAAATGTAAGACCTGAAATCATAAAAATTCTAGAAGAAAACATGAAAAACTCTTCTGGACATTGGCCTAGGCAAAGAATTTATGACTAAGACCCCAAAAGCAAATACAGCTATAACAAAAATAAATGGGACTTAATTAAACTAAAAAGTTTCTGCACAGCAAAGGAAATAATCAACAGAGTAAATACACAACCTACAGAGTGGGAGAATATATTCGCAAACTATATGTGCAACAAAGGGCTAATATCCAGAACTTAAACAAATCAGCAAGAAAAAACAACCCCATTAAAAAGTGGGCAAAAGACACGAACAGATTTTTTCAAAAGAAGACAAATGGCTGACATATGAAAAAATGTTCAATATCACTAATCATCAGAGAAATGCAAATTAAAACCACAGTGAGACACCACCTTAGCCCTGTCAGAATGGCCACTATTAAAAAGTCAGAAAATAGGCCGGGTGCGGTGGCTCACGCCTGTAATCCTAGCACTCTGGGAGGCCGAGGCGGGCGGATTGTTTGAGCTCAGGAGTTCGAGACCAGCCTGAGCAAGAGCGAGACCTAGTCTCTACTAAAAAAATAGAAAGAAATTAATTGGACAACTAAAAATATATAGAAAAAATTAGCCGGGCATGGTGGCGCATGCCTGTAGTCCCAGCTACTCGGGAGGCTGAGGCAGAAGGATTGCTTGAGCCCAGGAGTTTGAGGTTGCTGTGAGCTAGGATGACGCCACGGCACTCTAGCCCGGGCAACACAGTGAGACTCTGTCTAAAAAAAAAAAAAAGTCAGAAAACAGATGTTGGCGTCGATGTGGTGCAAAGGGAATGCTCATACACTGTTGGTGGGAATGTAAATTAGTACAACCTCTATAGAAAACAATATGCAGAACCCTCGGATAACTAAAAGTAGACCAACCATCTGATCCAGCAATTCCACTACTGGGTATCTACTCCAAGGAAAAGAAATCATTTTATAAAAAAGATACCTACACCCAAATGTTTACCACAGCACAATTCACAATTGCAAAAATATGGACTCAATCTAAGTGCCCATCAACTGATGAGTGGATAAAGAAAATGTGGTATATACATATACCATGGAGTACTACTCGGCCATCCAAAGGAATGAAATAACTTCTTTTGCGGCAACTTGGATTGAACTGGAGACCATTACTCTAAGTGAAGTATCTCAGGAATGGAAAAACAAATACCACGTTTTCACTTATAAGTCGTAGCTAAATGAGGGATATATATAGTCATAGAGCAGTGGAATGGACACTGAAAACTAAGAAGAGGGGTTGGGAGGGGGTGAGGAATAAAAATCTACCTATCAGGTACAATTTACAAGCTCTGACTTCAGCATTATACAATTCACCCATGTAACAAAAAACACTTGCACTCCCTAAATCTTCTGAAATAAAAAAAAAAGAAAAAAGGACACAGGATAGAATAGTGTATATACTATGCTACTTGGCATATATATAGTTGTATACATATATGATTTTAATCTTTGTAGATATATCTTTATATGCATAGACTATACGTGGTAGTACAAATAAGAAACTGGTAATGAGTGTTGCTTCCGGGAAGGAGTTCTGGAAAGACACTAGATTGCTGAAGATTGGGATGGGGTGGTAAGAAGATAAACATATTTTGCTGAATTCCCTTTACTACCTTTCATATTTGGAACTATGTATATGTTTTACATAATCAAAAATAGTTAATATTTTAAGGACTTGGGTGAGAATTTTTAATGGGGATTAAGAATTTAACATCTATATACTCAGTTGTGCTTCTCCCTGCAGGAAGCTGTTTCTAAATGAGGTCCTATGCAAACCCACAGATATCATAATAGCATTTCACCATCTATTTGCAAAAAACACTGTTAGGGTATGCAATATTTATGAATAAATGCCCTCTGTACTATAAAATAGCATAATACTTTAATATTGTTATCATCTTTGATTTATTAACTAGTTCAAATTAGGAACAAATTTTGTGAGAGCCAGAACCCAGATTCTTCATTTTTAAACAATGCTTAACTGGTTTCAGAGCTTGGAATTCAACATTCAGTAACATTTATATATATAATATAGAAACACAGAATTTCACAACTGAATAAGACTTCAGATATTAGGTAAGTCTAATATGCTTCCTTCATTTTACAGAGGAAGAAATGAATATTTGAATAGTGTAAATATGTCTAAAGATACACATAAGTCAGTAGCCAAGTGGGATTGAATCTTTCCAGATCCAGTCTTTACTCTATGAGCTATACTGAATCAACCCACTCCTGGTTCCACTATCATAAAACGAGGGAGACTAGTTAAAAGACAAGAAGATAAGACTATCTTCACAGGCTTTTACTCAAAATGAATCTTTAAGCCTGAGCAAGAGCAAGACCCCATCTTTACAGAAAAAACAGAAAAATTAGCAAGGCATGGTGGCACTTCCCTGTAGTCTCAACTACTTGGGAGGCTGAGGCAGAAAGATTGCTGGAGCCCAGGAGTTCGAGATTGCAGCGAGCTATGATGATGCCACTGCACTCTACCCTGGAGACAGAGAGAGACTCTGTCTCAAAAAAATTTAAAAAAAAAAAAAAAATCTTTAAAAAAATTATATTTGTTATATATTTTTTTTTTTTAAGAGACAGGGTATTGCTCTGTCACTCAGACTGGAGTGCAGTGGCACGATCATAGCTCACTGAAGTTTCCAACTCCTGGGCTCAAGCGATCCTCCTGCCCTACCCTCCTGAGTAGCTAGGACTACAGGCACATGCCACCATGCCTTACTAATTTTTTTTTTAATTTTTGTAGATACAGGGTCTCACTACCTTCCCAGGCTGGTCTTAAACTCCTGGTCCCAAGCGATACTCCCACTTTGGCCTCCTAAAGTACTGAGATTACAGGTGTGAGCTATCATGCCCAGCCTGATATACTGATACGTTATTTACTACACCCTCAGAAGTGTTGTAAACTACATTAAAATAGGTGGTGGCTTCCACTTTAGGCCATGATAGAGTAACACAGACCACATTAATGCTTTGCGACAACCACCAGAAAACTGAACAAAATATATAAAACAATTCTTTTTGGAAATTGAACAATAGGCAGCACAAAAGTGTGACGCCTGAGGGAAGCAATACAAATGAACTGAGTCCTATGATTACCCTGGCTTTCTGCCTTTAGGACTTTTTGCCTTCTAGAAATATTCGAGGCCATAAAGCACAGAGGTCTTGCTGAATTGGACGGTCCAAGGTTAGAATTAGGAACGCTTAGGCAGTTGAAGGTGGCAAGGCAGAGTACCCAAAAGAAGCTACTCAATAAAAGAACTCCACAAATCTCAAATAACTGTCCACTAGACACAAATGAACACTTTCTAAAGGAAAAGAATAAAATCCAAATGCACAATGTGAAAACATTAACAATGTCCATAATTCAATTTTTTTAAATGCCAGAAATGTAAAAAGGTAGAAGAATGTAAAACATAACCAGAAGAAAAAGTAATCAATAAAAAGATAGCTGGCTAGGCACAGTGGCTCATGCCTGTAATCCCAGCACTTTGGAAGGCCAAGACAGGAGGATCACTTGAAGCCAGGAGTTCAAGACCAGCCTGGGCAACACAGCAAGACTCTAGCTCTACAAAAAATTTTAAAAGTAGCTGGGTGTGGTGGTGTATGGCTATAGTCCTGGCTACTTGGGAGGCTAAGGCAGGGGAATCACTTGAGCCCAGCGGTTTGAGGCTGCAATGAGATACAATCATGCCACTGTATCCCAACCTGGATGACAGAGCAAGATCTTGTCTCAAAGACAAGGAAAAAAGGGAAAAAATAAAAAGGGGAAAAAAAACAGCCAAATGGCTAAATGATAAAATTAGCAAACAAGGAAATTAAAAGCTATAGCTATGTTCACGTGTTTTTAAAATATATATTAAAGAAACAGCAGCCAGAAGAGCCAAAAAGAACTCCTAGAAATGAAAAATATCTGAAATAAAAATTCTCTGGATAAATTAAACACAAAACAGATAATACAGAAAAAAATCCCTAAATTTGAAGATTCAGCAATAGAATCTATAGAAATTGAAGGACAGAGAGAAAAAAGATTGAATAAAAATAAACAGAGCATCACTAGGCTAAGGGACAATATCAAGCAGTCTACATATATATAATTGAAGTCACAGGTGAGGAAAGAAGGAGGGTCAGAAAAAATATCTGAATAAGTAATGGCAGAACATTTTCCAAATTTGATAAACCTATAAACCTGTATAGCCAAAAACTCAATCAATCCAAACCAAGATAAACACAAAGAAACTGGCATATAGCTGACACTCAAGAAGAACTTATAAAATGAATGAATGGCCAAATTTTAGAATATTCGGTGGCATAACCTTCCTTAATTAGTATCATGGTAGAGGCTGTAGTAAGCTGGGCCACTGGCCAACACATATTCACCAATGTGTTAAATATCCTCCAAGATGGCCCCAAGGATCCCTGCCTCCTGGCATACAACGTTTTATAGTCCCCTCCCGCATGGTTTCAGGTTTGGCCCATGTGACCAATAGAATACGGCAGAGAGAATGTATGTCACTTCTGAGATTAGGTTGCAAAGACTGTGGTTTCTGTACTGGGCTCCTCTCTTTTGGATCACCGTCTCTGGGGAAATCCAGCCACTTGAGGACAACACTCAGGCAGCTTATAGAGAGACCAATGCAGCAAGGAACTGAGACCCCTGGAACAGCCAGCAACGAATTGAAACCTCCTGCCAACAACCATGGGAGTGAACTTGAAAGCTGATCCTCCATCCTCCATCGAGCTTTCAGGTGACTGCAGCCCCAGCCAATAGATGAACTGCAACCTCATGAGAGATCCTGAGCTAGTGCCACCCAGCTAAGCAGCTCCCAAATTTCTGAACCTTAGAAACTGTGTAAGATAATAAATGTTTGCTGTTTTCAGCTGCTAAGTTTTGGGGTCATTTGTTACACAGCAATAGATCATTGATACAATTAACTAATCTTGTCATCCTATTAATGTGGCAACTGGAATCTATTAATAACTTTTGAACAAAATAATCATGCCATCAGAGAATTTTTTTTTTTTTTTTTTTTTTTTTTTTTTTGAGACAGAGTCTCACTCTCGCCTGGGGCGAGTGCCGTGGCGTCAGCCTAGCTCACAGCAACCTCAAACTCCTGGGCTCAAGCAATCCTACTGTCTCAGCCTCCCGAGTAGCTGGGACTACAGGCATGC